>JAUBOD010000059.1:2639209-2708752 GCA_032353885.1 Nothura maculosa
GCACTACGCGAAGCGGAGAGATTCCCGCCTTTCCAGCGGTAGGGCTGAGGTGCAGCTGGAGCGCGGCCTCGTGCAGGTGGGATGCACTGGTAATGCTGGAGCAGCAGCAGGAACAGGGATGTTCCTGCTGCGCCAGGAAGCCTTTCCCTGCAGATCCAGGGTCTCCCTGCGGGATCTAGAGCTGCTCAGGTAGATATAGGGGTTCTTTAGCTCCGTGGAGGTGTCTCTCACAGGGAATCCTTTGAGCCCTTTCACACCTTTGGGGCAATAAGGAAGGTTTGCTGAGGAATGTGTTGCTGGAAGGGGCTCCTGGGAATATGGCTGTGGAGCATTAAAGGTTTGAACTCATCGACTGCCTTGGGAAATGCGGAGCGCTATTAACTAAATAACTCTCCCAGCTGCTGCAAACTGCATGTTAGAAAACTGAATTCTGACTAACCCGGCCTGCCCTCGTAATGCAGCAGCCAAGCAGAACTGCCAAGGATTTGTTTGGTTAATTCCATCTGGCTCTAGAACACGACGATGGCACCACTTGCCTTGTCCCCAGGTGGCCGCGGCTGTGACCTTATGCTGTGACCCGAGCGCGGGAGGAGAGAGCAGCCCGAGCTGCTCTGCGGAGCTCTGCTAAAGGGTTAATCCTCAAAACACATCTGCCCACTTGGATCTTAGGCCAAAGGGATTTCAGGTATTTTGATGGTTTAAGATGAGAAAAATCTGAAGTAGACAAACTTTTATTTTCTGGAATTCAAATCCCAGGGCCTATTCAGGAGATAAATCCTAAACCTGTAAATACATTGCAAGAAATGTTCTTTTACTCAGTGTTTTTACTCATTAACTATAATTATAACTCATTAGTTATAGAAATGTTCTTTTACTCAGTGTTTTTACTCAGTGTTTTTGCTCATTGAGCATTTCACCTTTTATTGGACTGGAGCCTTTAACTCCAGGTATAGGTTGCAGTTGATCCCTGCCTGCTCGCGAGAGGGGTGGCGATGAAGCGGTTTTGTTTCCTTGGGGAGGTCAGTCATTCCAGGCTTGTTTTGGGCAGTAAATAATGATGATAATGCAAATTCTGTGGGCCTCTGGAGGAAAAAAGATCATGGCTCCATAGATTGTAATGTTTTTAACTCCATCGAAGGAGTTGAAAACACAAAGTCTCACAAAAGACTAGTGCTAGTAGGGTAAAGGCTAAGTTATTCAATAATAATTTCAATGTCTTGCTATTTTTTTTTAATAAATCCTACTTGTGGAGCCTTTATCTAAAGGAAGCGTGCTAAGCAATATTGCCTGAATAGGTGGTGCCAGGCTAGCAGTGTCTCAGTGCTGCTCTGCCAGCGGGCACAGGGTGCACAGTCACCCTGGAGAGGGGCCCCATGCGGACACGTCCGGCCACCCTTCCAACCTGCAGCCGCCTCCGGAGGCCCCGGGGCCAGTGAGGGCAAAACGGCCAAGGTCGAACGGGAGCATCACGTGCAGCGAGACGAAGGCGGCGCCGTCCTGAGCCTGGCCAGGGGAGCGGAAAATCCTCCTCGAGAGGCAGCCGGGCCCCTGGGCACCGAGCGTGGGCTGCGCCAGGCAGTGAGCTCGGATTGGGGCTCAAACACCACGACGTGGGGCAGATCCGAGGCAGGGGAGCACCTGGGTGCTGCCTCCTGCCTCGCCACCTGCCCTCACGGCTCAGAGCTGGGATGGAGGAAGTTTCTGGGGCATTTTCTTTCTTCTGAACTGCTACATTTAAATGTAAATAACAACAGCAGGTCTTTGGCTTGGAATGCCACAAACATGATGCTTTTTTCTCATGCTTGTTATTTCTAGGCAAGCCTTTTTTTCCTATACAGTGCTAAGTAGATGAATATGGCAATATTCTCCTTGGGGTAAATATAAAGTAATAGCTATTTTAAGGTTTACCTTATGATGTATGAAGTTTCTTTTATTCCTTGGTGTGCTCAGCAAAAGGTAGCACTTGATTTAGCGTTATGGCAGTGCCTTCTTTACCGCATGGTTATAACTCGTAAGGTCAGGGGTTCTTTCTAAGTCACTAATCCCTCATCAGAAGATGGCCTGTGCTTGGCATTGCTTTGGTTTCAGCAGAAGGGGCAGAATTGGCAGAATTTTTGAATGTTCCTAGGTGGGAAAGATTTGGGAATTTTAAAACTACCTATGAAAATGTAAGACTCTGTTAAATGTGGCTAAATAAGAAGAAATAGAATTAATTTTATTTTTATCGTGTGTCTGTCTACCTGTCCACTCTTCTGGATGTTAGTGTCTCAACTGTAATACAGTCATCATTGACACGAGCACAAAAACAGCTCACCTGCAGCTGCTGGACAATAAGAAATCCTCATTTAACAGCCTGTATTCTTACTGCATGAAATCATTAATCAAATAAATACATTTGCACCCAGGAAGTGCGCTCTTCTCCGTTACCAAATCAATACTGTGTGCACTAATCGAATGAACATAAGTGAGGGCATGATATACTGGGTGAATTAATTTTATGAAAAGCAAACAGTTATTTGCAACTTCTTAGATTTTATGAATTTTTGGAGTTGTTATCTTTATTGGAAAAATGCTTTAAAAATTAATCTTTTTTGTTTGCCTTTGTCCTTTCCAAGGTTATGCCTTCTTGCTGTTCCAAGAGGAAAGCTCTGTACAAGCCCTGATAGATGCCTGTCTGGAAGAAGATGGAAAACTCTACCTGTGTGTGTCAAGTCCCACAATTAAGGACAAACCCGTAAGTAGCTTAGGCCATGACCCTTAGGCTGGCTGCTAACCCACTTGCTGTTGCTCTTTTCAGTTAATAAATAAATAAAAATTACTTGCAGCTAATTGGCTCCTGCATTTCCTGTTGCCATCCTTCCTGTTTCACTGGCTTTATCAGCATATTGTGACTTTAACATTTGCTTCTTTGATAACTGCCACATTCCGTTCCCTTTTATATTTGGTATTTCTGCTAATCTCCTAAGTGTGTGCATCCTTTTACGGGTTAGCTGTAAAAGAGAATCAGATTAAGGTTCTTCCTTCTATCATGTTCAAAACAAACAACCAAAAACCCCTAAAACATGATGCAATAAATGTGCAAATTGCAGAAACTTCAAATATAACCCAGTGTTTCATTAAGTTTCTTTCTGCCTTCCCTCCACTTTGTAAATTTGACAGCTAAGCAATTCTTGTTTCAGTAGATTAGCTTATATAGATTGAGTGAAAACACGTATGGAGACACTGTTGCAGAACAGAATATATGGCATCCTGTTCCTATAATCACATTTCTAGCTTTCTGTACAATTTGCCTTTTGAGCCATAGATATGTACAGATTAGATAAAAATGCTGAAAAATGTATTGAATAATAATAATTATTATTGATTAAAAAGAAATAGTGTCTATTTAGTGGAGTAGCAAATTCCTAAGAATAGTGAGTAGAGAGTAAGATAAGCAGTATCAGTATGTTGAAACTTTACTTGTAATATAATGGGTGCTATTACTCAAACGGGTATCAGGAATAAATATGTAAATTTATCAGCTCCCTCAGATCGTATCCAAAATATTTATCAGGATTTTCTATTTAAACATTTGATGATAAATTAAGTGTTGCTCCCAGTCCTGCAGAACATGTTTCTGTGCCGGCAAAAAACCATCAGCAAACATCAAAAAAAATGATGTTATCTCTTTTCCTCATTTGTATCAGTGCTTTAAAATTAGTGAATCACTGGATGTGATTACAAGGGCAGCCGGAAGCCCAAACTGCACCTGTAGTATCACAGAGCTGGCAAAATGTTCTGGAAGTGCCTGAACAGATTTCGTATTATAATGGCAGTTAGAGGCAGGGAATTACCAAGGTAGGAGGGTTTGCCATGGTGAAATGTAACTCAAGCCTGGCCTCTAGAGGTAGTAAATGAATTGTCCACCTTCATTTAATCCCCTAGATAAGCCTTCTTGTTTTGTTGCTATACCACCGATTTTACTGCTCTGGCTTTTAATTTAACTTCCATTTTAGAAAGATTAGGCAGTTGTTTTGTTGCTACTTACTGAATTGTCAAATTCCCCTAAGAACATTGTTTTGTTCTTGCCAGGTGCAAATTCGACCATGGAACCTAAGTGACAGTGACTTTGTGATGGATGGTTCTCAGCCTCTGGACCCAAGAAAAACCATCTTTGTTGGAGGAGTTCCACGGCCCCTCCGAGCTGGTGAGTACAGAGAAATGCAGGGCCACGAATAGAGGCTTTGAGATTGAGCAGGACTGGTGAGAAATGTTATATGAAATACATGTAGAAGAAACAGAGCAAAATGAAAAATCTGTGCTAAACTTTTGATCTTCTAAATGGGTTACTGAGTAGTATATTCACTAGAAACAGTCTTCCCAAAGACTCAAGCTTGAATAATATCCTATAACTTGTCCTTTTTTTTTTTCCCCTTAATAAATACTATTGTAACCCTAACCCAGATTCTCCCCCTGTGCCATGGGTCGGTTTCTCCACCCTTTGTCCAGAGCCCTCTGAGCCCCTTTGCAGCTGCGTCCAACTGCAGCCCCTCACTTTCTCCTTCTCCCAACCCTGATCTCAGCCCTAATGTTCTGAGAGCTGCAGAGAAGACCAGCTTTCTCAGCAGCCTCTCATTCCTTCCCATTTAAAATAAGGCAGAAGTGCAAGTGGGCAAGTAAACGATAACAATTAAACATTAACTCATATCTAATTACAGCATTTTTTTTAAAAAAAAGTGTCATTTGGCCTTCCTTGGCTTGCTTATATCTTACACCTGAAAGCCAGTGCCTTGGAATTGTGCTTTTTCAAGGCAGTCAGCTTCCAGTTTTTCTGGTTTGCAGCTTCCCAAGCCTGATACAGAAGTTAGGTCCAAGAGTTGGAACTCTGCAGTTTTGGCTGGGCAAAGCATGTGTGTTCTTGGCCCAGCAGTCACAGCATCTTATTGAAACTGCTATTTTTAAATGTTCTTGATGCTGAGTCCATTCTGTTGCTTTCTGGGCTCACTACCTAAGTGATGATTATAAATCATGAGGAAATAAGAGGATCCATGTGTCCCTGTGCTCTGAGTGACCACTGTCCCTCACGGTCTGCTTGGAGCAGGAGTTGCCTCTAGCTTGGCACAATGAGTCAGACCCGTGTTTGCTCACTGCAAATGGACAAATTGCCAGATGGTCTTTCCTGGTGTGGCACAGACACTTCATTTATACACACATGCATACTTATTTTAATAATTGTGTCCGTTTTATGAGTAATGAACTAATTTGGTGATAATTACTGGGATTTAAATATGTAATATACTCCTTTTTCAATTCATCTTTGGTAGTTAAGTTTAAACTAGCTCTGCTGAAAGGCTTTTGCTGCATTCACAGAATAAAAATGTTGACTTGGCAGGGGCCTCTAGCAGTCCCAGTAACTTGATTTGTGAAGGTTTGTCCTTCATCCATCTAACAAATTTGTCTATCCACTTCCACAGAGACCTTGGCAATGTTTATCACTATATATTGTGTGTTTGTGCAAACTGTTCTGTTTCCTTTGGTCCTTTCTCTTAATCTTTTTGTGTGCTTTCTCAACCACTCAATCAATCAACCTGTCATATGTTACAGTAGAAATATGTCATAAACGTAAAACCATATTTTATGTTTTAAAAGCTGTTAGGCAGAGAAAGAGCAGAAAATCATTTTAAGAGCTACTGAAACCCATTCAAACCCATTAAATTGGGCCCCAAATTTAGGCTTCCTGAAATACAACTTTTAAAGTTTCACCAAGTTTTGTTTTAAATGTAGAGCACTTTACTGCTGTGTGTTCAGCCTCCCAGCACGTAGGCCAAAGCAGCAGATCCCAAATAGGTGGTGTATCCGTACGCGGGGCCTGCACGTCGGCTGGCATTACCGAGCCCTTTGGGGTTGGGGGGATCCTCAGTATCAGTATCAAATGACCAATTCACCAATATGTTAAATTCTCGGCTTGATATTGACTGCATAAATACATGAATGTAATAATTTCACACCATCACACTGAGTTTCTTGTGGCATATGCTGTTTTTTTGCCTTCAAATTTTCAGGCTGGGGGATGATTCTATCTGCAGTTCAAACCAACATTTCCGTTTGCTCTTTCAGACTTTTAAAGATAAGTGCAGTGAGACAAATAGAGCTTTTTTCTTGCGCAGAGAGAAAAGTCTCATTTCTGTGGAATACATAATATTTAACGATTGCATCCTTGCAGTTGAATTGGCAATGATTATGGACCGTTTATACGGAGGTGTCTGCTATGCGGGCATCGATACGGACCCGGAGCTGAAGTACCCGAAAGGGGCCGGCCGCGTGGCCTTCTCCAACCAGCAGAGCTACATCGCTGCCATCAGCGCCCGCTTTGTCCAGCTCCAACACAATGACATTGATAAACGGGTGAGTAAGGGCCGCCGGCAAGGACCGCCATGGGGCTGCTGCCAAACTGGGCGCAAATGAGGAGAAATCCTCCCAGGAATAGCATGGAAGAGGGCACTGCGACCTCTGCTCTTAAGGGGATGTTTGGTGACTACCTCAAAGCTTAGTTAAGTGGCCCGAGGCTTGGTTACGTGGCCGTGAGCCTCTGGGATGCTTGAGGAAACACGCAGCGTCTCGCAGCTTCCTTCTCCTCTAGGTGTTTGGTCACTGTGTCAGCAGCCGGTGGCTGGGGGCATTTGCGCTGTTCTCAGGCAACACTCCCCCTCTACAGCACGCCGAGGCTGAGGTTTCCTGCCATGGGGGTCAGGGTTGGAACAGCAGTGCTGACCTCAACAGTCTCCAAGGTCATTTAATTACAAGCAGATCCTGGCAGATGCCTCACAGGCCAAAGAGGGAAAACTGTGTTTCAGACCTTACAGATTCCTGTGTTCCAAGCACAGAGTGAGGTTAATGTATTTCATGAAATCTGAAGTGAAGAATTAGAAGAAACTGTTATTTATTTTCCAAGATTTTTTTTTCTTTGAACTGTCTGGCTTTGCCTCTGTTTGCTCATGCAAACAGCACCCTTGGTTTTGAGAACTGGGTGTTCAGAATTACTGCAAAGAGCCCGGAGTGAGCACTGCCATTACCCCTTGTTAGAACACGGCTGGCTGCTTTCCTCTTCAACGTGATATAGGTTATTTATTGAGGAGGCAGCTGGACAGCAGTTGGGAAAGCCTCTATATGCAGGATGTATTTCAAAACAGACCCACAGAGTCTCGGCTCTTAGGTTTTCCTGTTAAAAGTCTGAGCTTTTTTCCTGAAATTTGGTGAACTACTGCAGTTAGCTCTCAAATTATTTTTCTGTGCTGCTGCTACTTATTATTTAACTAAGACATGACTGTTCCTCAGTACTGCTTGTCCAAGGAATCCTAAACGTTCTCACTGAGAGACTGTTCTGGTAAGAATAGCAAGACTAATTTTGGATTCTTAATCAGACTGTTGAACCCTCTGAGATTTATATAATATCATCCATGATTAAAATCTTGTTTTCTTCTAAGTGTTAAAATATACCACTAAATTATGCTAGCTGTTAGCTGTTTCCCTGCAGCCAGTACTTTTCCCAGATGGCTGATTGAGGATCTAAGCTTCCTTAATCATCTTTTGTCTGTTTTCACAGATAAAGCTACTTCAAGCACCTTGAATTTGAAGTGCAAATTCTCCTAATTCTGACCTTAATCAGGACAGGTGGTGATTAAATTTCCTCAAATGTGCAGCCTACATCCTCAAAATTATTTTTACTAGTAATCCAAACAAGCAAAGGGGAGAGAGAGAATTTATTCCAAACCTTTGGAATTGTGAGTAGACAGGGACTTGGAGATCTACTTTGTTCCAGTTTCAGTTGAGACAGGACTATTTTATTTAACATGATGCTTCTTAATCTACTGACAGGTACCTGATACGCTGCATGGCAGATATTCACACTGCTCCCCATAATACTAGTAGTACGGTGTAATTTAATGTTTTTTTAATTTTAGCAATTCTATCAGTTCCCTGGCCTAGAAATATAGTTCACTGTATCAGTTTTACTTTAAAAGAGTAAAATTTATTAAAATGTGATTGGAGTAAGCAGGAGTAAAATTCACCATGAAGCTTTCTTTGATACTGCCTGTGCTGTTCCTCAGCATAGTGTTTCAGAGTGTGTTTCCTTAGTACTCTCTGTATTGAAGCCAGTTGCTGGAGTAAATTCTTCCTTGTCTTATACAGATTTTCTAGAGGTTAACTCTTGTGCCTAACAATATTCCAACTGTTTTAGCTGTACCTAGGGCACTTTAAACTCTACCTTGTAAAGACATAAGAATTGTATGTGCATAACAGTTCATTCCCCCAAAATAAATAAGCCAGCTGCTGTCTGGGCTACTTGCACTTGAGGGCAAGCCCAGTGTTGCTAGTGGGGCATCTTACTGCATTTGTAGAGCCAGAAGATTGTAGGCTATGGTTTTGGTCAGCAGAAGGCAGCGCCTTTACCACCAAGGGCGCTTAATCGTAACACAAACCGTGTTCCCTTGGGATGCCCTGGGCAGCCGGGAGCCCCTGGGGCTCCTGCAGCCCCCGCGGTGGCCGAGGCTCCCCCGGCCATCCCGTCCCCCCACGTCGCCTCACGGTTCTCTCTCTTCTTCCCGGTGCAGGTGGAAGTGAAGCCATATGTGCTGGATGATCAGATGTGTGATGAATGCCAGGGCACTCGCTGTGGCGGCAAGTTTGCTCCGTTCTTTTGTGCCAACGTCACCTGCTTGCAGTATTACTGTGAATACTGCTGGGCGAGCATCCACTCCCGGGCCGGGCGGGAGTTCCACAAACCACTGGTGAAGGAGGGAGGCGACCGGCCCCGGCACGTGCCCTTCCGCTGGAGCTGAGCCCCGCGCCCGCCGGCCCCGCGTCCTGCAGTAGATAAAAGCGAGGGAAAAGAGAGCGCTGCCTCAGGGCTTAGTGTTCTGGAAATCTGTGCATTCGTCCTCGACTTTAATGAAGATATGGGTCTTTTTATTACTATTATTATTATTTACAGTCACATTACTGAACTCAGTGTCCAGTATAATACAAACCGGCAGAGTGTAACTGTACTGATTTTGCACTTTGATTCACACAAACATCTGCTTGGTACCTTAATTTCCTACACAAGACTTGTCACTAGTGACATTATGTAGACTGCCATTCTCATCAGCCTTCACTGGGTTGATGTGTATGTGATGAAGATTTTTTATTATAATTATTTTTATTTTTAAACTGGAGCATGCACTTATTTTCAGAAATTTAGACTTGCCCCTAGCAGATGACTTACCAAAGGTAATATTCACAAGTAGGTGGCAGATGTAGCAAAAACTTACTTAAAAGGATATTCAGCAATCATTAGGTTGGGTCACTTAGAGTAGTAATAACCCTTAAAGAAAATAAGCCTTTAGTTGCTCTCCATTTTGACTTGTAAGGATGATACCTCATAAGCTGGATCAGACTTTTTTCTTTTATTTTGCTGAGGGGTTTTTGGTTTTTTGTTTTGTTTTGTTTTGTTTTTGTTTTTTTTGTTTTTTTTTTGGTTAGGTCTTTTAGTGTTATGTACATGTATGCTGCAATAGCTTTTGCTGCTATTAAAATGGTATTACTAATACCATAATACTCTATTCAGGCTAGGGTATCAATTAAAAAATGAATATGTGATTAAAATAGTGATGGCTGCTGAAAGGAGATCAGTATAGCATACAGAAAAGCTTCCAAGGAAGGTCAATATTTTGACTGCATGTTTACTTAATCAGGTTGCTGCATGCAATAAATTTTATATATGTCTAATATAAAACCTGCCCACAATGCACAAATTATGAATCTATGTAGGCTAAAAAATATTCAGTAACAAAAGTTAAAAAAAATGGATTACTGACTGGAGGAAGGCATGCCTCAGTAAATGTAATGCTTCTGAAATTAGGATCAGCCCATTACAGAATGACCTATATTACAACAAATATTACAAACTAGCTGTAGGATATTCTTAAAACAAATTTGTGGATGGTAGATGAAGTACTTTGCGGTGCTCTGTTATATATCGTGCAATTTATTTTATATAGTAAAGTGATTATGTCTAGTACTGTGATCAAACTTAACTGTTAAAGCCTCTGTATCCAACATTAACACATTTTTGACAGTTCATAACAGGTACATAAACAGGAACGAGCTCTTAGTCACAACCTCTCTCCTAACGCTTGCACCCTTCACGTAGCCGCAGACCTTGGCCACAGAACCAAAGAGCTCACACTCGCCTCCACGCACGACCACCTAGGCAGTCTGTCAAGCTGAGAAACTAGGCACAGTGGAAGAAAGTTGGGAAAAAAGAAAGGGATGCTAAGGAAATGTCTGCATGAAGCCGGGCCGGCCGGCGCGGGGGACGTTTCTTTAGCATGACCCGTGGGGCTGCAGAGGGCTGGCAACTCTACACACACTCGGGGTGCGGATGAGCGGGACGACGTGTACACGATTTCCTTTCCTTTGGCCTCCTTTGAGTTTTGCAGTTCTGGGGACAATCTGACTGGAGATGACACCGCAGAGTAGATGTAAATGTCTGGGTTTTACCTGTTGTGACGTCCTTGTTTGTGTCTAACTTAGCAAGCTCTTTCTTTGTGCTTATTTTTTTTTTTCTTTTTCTCCCAATGTTTAGTCGCGAGTATTGGCTTTGAAAGGAACTTTTTTCTGTTTTTGGAAAAAAAAAAAAAGAAAAAATAGTTTTTTACTGGTTTAAAATGCTTATTATAATTCTCCCTTTCAAGGTTACTTCTGGGCGTTTTTGTGATATTGCTTTTTTCCCAGCCCAGGTGTCTTTTCTGTTTTTTCATCTGTACAAGACATTTTGTTATGCACTACTTTTTGTATCTAGACAGTTTTCAACAGTCGGCTGATGATTTTTTTTAAAGAAAAAGGCATGCTTTCTGACTGACATGATCTTTTGCAATACCTCAATTTTGAAATATAGGAAAGAAAATGATATTTTCTAAGTAAGTTTATTCAGAAAAATATATATTAATTTAATTCTGCGAGAAAAAAATGATTTAACAGATGGGTAACTTTATTTTTTTCATGCTTATTTGAGTTTTTTTGAAAAATGAAGAAGTTAGAGCTTTATAACTGTAATATTAAAGATCATAGCTAACCTACAGAAATCTACCTAATTATGTGAAAGAAGTAAACGTTTTTGAAGAAACCCCCCTCTTTCACGTAGAAACACCCCCAGAGAGAGCGAGAGAGAGCGAGAGCGCGCGCGCGAGAGAGAGAAGCTGGAAAATGTTCCATATAGCGAAACGGTGGATGGAAACTAAAACAAAGTTATCCTAAAGAACAGTTGTAAACACAAACTCCATTTGGTGCTGAAAGTTGTGAATAGAAGGTGAAAAAAAAACTCTTTTCCCTTAATTTGTATATTTATAATCGGTGTGATTCTGCACGACTGACCAGAATTGTGAGAGTTCTTCTGTTTGTATTTTTTTAAAGAGAACTTTTTTTAGTTTATTAAATTATAACATGCTCCCTTTTGTTTTGTAAATGAATGTGCCCCTGAGTTGTTGATATGTTATATTAAAAGAGGGTCCTTCAAAAAAAAAAAAAGTTATTTTTTAAAATATGGAGTTCTGAACTGCAACTTGACTTAAGAAGCCCCTGGGTACAACAGGTCCTATTGTGGCCTTTTCTGATGTGAGACTTGAACTAGTCGATTTTTTTGAAGGCTAACCTAACCTCGACTATTTGTTGTTATGTGCAATACTGTTTGTACTGTTTGTATAAAAAAAAAGAAAAATGAAAAGAAAAAAGGCATAAATCTTTATTGCAGATTTATTTTCATTGCAGACTTTAGACATTGTGATTCACTAAAATCATTTTTCTACTGTCAAATATGTACCTTTTCTTCATGCTGGTATTTTTTCAATAGTAATGTAGCCTTTGTACTGAGACAAATTTTCATTGTTATTTTTAGAAAGATTTTTTGCTAAGAAGAAAATTAAACATATTTACATATTTTTCATTTTTATTTCGTATTTTCTTTAAGGAGTGCTTTCTCAACCATTAATATAGTTGTTTCTGGGAGAGACTTTCATATCTGGTCAATGTCATTAATATTATTTTGTATTTTTACTTGGAATAAATTAATTTTATGATGCTAATTCTTTAAAAGTTTATTTTTTTCATTTTCAGTTATTTTTGAAGCTAAAATCTTTGTAATATTGTTACTAAAGTGTCTAGTTTTTTGAAATGCAAAGCTTTATGTATTAACTTGCTGATGTGGTTTACAATAGTGTGGCAATGATTAAAAAAAAAATGGTTGGTTATGTAAAGTGATTGGAAAATTGTAACAAAGAATTGGGCAATAAAATGACAGAATGAAGCAGAAAAAATGTGATATTTTGAAAAGCCTTTTCCTTTATCAAAATGATTTAGGGAGATAATAGGGATGTCACAGTACCAGTTCGCTGTCTAGATTTATACACCACCAGTGTTGATTAACGACTATTGCCTTGATAACGAACTCAATCTGTTGAAAGGAGGGGTTGGCGCCCCTGCCCCTTCAGCACGATGCTCCATTGCTTGTTCTCGTCATGGTCTCGTACGGCCTCTCTCCCCAGCAGGGCCGGGGGCGCCGAGTGGCGCCGCACTTGGGCCGCCGCGCAGCCTTGGCCTGCGGGCCCTGCCCCTCGGGGCGCCCAGGCCCCCGCGGCCGCCGCCACCCCGACCCCGCCGTCAGCTTCTTGGTCTTTCTCCCTCCTCCGCTGCCTCTCTTGCGTCTTTGTCCTTTTATTTATTTGTTGTTTTTGCCCTTCTCTACCGGCGCCATCCCTGCCGGTAGCTGCCATCTCTCACTCCACCTCCATGGACGCTCTTCCCCCTTGCAGCCAGAAGATCCCCCCCTTCCTGCCGCCAGGGCCCCGCTCTGGCACCGAAACCCATCCAGACTAAAACTGGTGTTGCGTAAACAGGGCATACAATGACTTTCTCTAGATCAAAGATATTTCAGCAAGTTACGGATGACCTTGTAGGCTGACGTGCGGTAGGGTGGCTCATCTCTAACTTGTAGAAAGAAAAGTGTCCAGAGTTGGCCTATTGTGTATCCTCTGTGTGTTCAGTTCTGTAAGTAATGTATAGACTAGATCAAATAGTGAAGTAAAATTTAGACTCAAATTAGGTACTACTGGTTGGAATGTACGCAAATTGCAAACAAAGGAGATTAGGGAATGAAGAGGGAATGCAAAAATTCCTGCTAAGTGGTACAAAGTTTATGCTTATATTTCTGCCTACATGCTTGTATTTTATAGCCTGCTAGCAAGGCATGGGCTAAAACCAATTGTATTGCAAATATGCAGTTAGCAAAGAACTTTGCTGATTTCACTATCTGTTAGAGTAGTAACAAAAAAAAAAAAAGAAAAAAAAAGAAAAAAAAAAAAAAAGAAAATGGCGCCTAACTGGGAAAAGCTCCCATGTTAATATTTCAGTATTGTGACATCTCTACTTGCAAGGTATGAGTGAAAGATTAGTCACAGATTTGTAGAAATGTCTCTTTTGTTTCCTCTGGCTTGTATGTAGTTGCTTTTTATGCTGGTTTGTATGATGTCAGCTAACCCCCTTTTCTTTTCTTTTCCTTTTTTCTAAACCAGACAAACTCTCTTCTTACTCTCTGCTGCTATAGTGTTCTATCATACCACGGAGTATTTTATATTCATGTTAGTGACTACTCTATACCCCAAATGGGTAGCTGGTCAGAAAATTACACTGGGCACGTAATTCTGGCACACTCAAATTTATATGAGGAAAAGTTGAGCAGTATGTAGAAAACCAGGGTGCTAATAAGAAGTAATGTGGGCTCTTTTTTTTTTTCGGATGAAGTTCTGTTGGGGTATAAAGTACTAGATATTTGTAATTTTACTGTCAAAATAATGGACATAACTTTTAGAGCATTCACAGCTAAGATCTCTGTACTTGTTTTTCAACTAATTTTAAATGTACTGTATCTTTTATTACATGTTCTCTTAGATTGTTTTTTGCTAGTAATTCTAACAAAGCTTCTTCCTTTTTGGCTTGGACTAATGCTTGTATGGAACTGCAGTACTGTGACTAAACATGGAGCTCAATGCTGCTATTGCTTACAACTGCTTAAACTTTGTAGTTTGGACTTTATTTTTTTCTGTAATAACTTATTAAATATAGTTGTATGAAGTACTGCTACTTGTCATCCTTTGCACATGCTGAGGAAGTCTTGGGACATGCGTCATGGGAGTGTAAACTAGCACAAACCCCAGCACCCCCATGCTGCACAACTGCTGGGGCTCCGCAAGCAGCCACCTCCTCACGCACAGAATCCTTTCCAGTTACCTCACGGTGTAAAAGGACAGGCCACTCGCACTGTCTTTAATGGGAAAGGTCACCCTCAGTTTGCTCCTTGCATAGAAGCTGGAGGTAGATACCAAACTAGCCACTATGGAAGCATTTCCACTGGACACCAGAGCCTTGGGAAAACAGGGACCTTGAATCATTTTGAGTTCAACAGCAGTTGCTGGCTAATTTGTACTGCACCTTTGTGCTGGCAGTTTTACATTGGCTGCAGACTACTGAGTGGCCCAGCAGTGAAAAGCCCCACCACACATTCCTAATGGTTTCTATTTTAAGGGCTGGTTAGGGCATAGGGAAGTAGCTGTGCATGGAATACTCCCTGGAAAACAGAGCTGCCTCCTGTCAGGGCTGAGGGAGGAGCTTGGGAATGGCGGGTGCTCCAGCCGCTACCTCAAAATAGCCCCCAGCCCTGCTGGAGCGGCCAGCACTAGAAGTCCTAGGCTGAGCTACCATGTGCATTGTACTGACACGGGAGCTGCCTGGGATTGCGGCAGGAATTAAGGGCCCTTTGGGAGGGCAGAGCGGAGCAGAGTGTCCCAGCCCCGGCCGCTGTTGGGGCCCAGCAAGGGCCTCCAGCCCAAGAGCTGGGCTGGGCCCACCCACTGCTCCCACACGCGCCTGCCGGGACAGGTGGCAGCTCTCCGGAAACGGCCTCCGCTCCAACACTCCTGCCTCGGCTGCGCGGTCCGAGCCCAGCCGGACACGAGGAGGGCTTGGTTGAGGCCTCCACTCCAACACTCCTGCCTCGGCTGCGCGGTCCGAGCCCAGCCGGACACGAGGAGGGCTTGGTTGAGGCCTCTCCTCAACCAGACTAACCCCCTTGGTAATGGCCGCCACTCAGCCATTAAACACTGTTCAGGTCAACGTGCAGCCTAAACCAGCAACAGGTTCTATAGCCGAGCCCAAGCAACGTCTCACACTGCACAGACCCACGGAAAGGCCAGAGCTTAGGCTTTGGCTAGCCCAGTTGGCTTTCCTTGAGATTTAAGTACAAAAGCTGAACACAGGAGACGGTGGGTTCGACTAAACAGCTGTAACTTTCTAATTACTGCCTCCTTGTACAACTTAATTACTACCTCCTTGTACAAGTCTTATACCATTCAGGTGTATAACGCATTCAAAACACAGTAGCATGTCCCAGAGGACTGTTCAAATTAGTTTGCAGGAGCTTTTTTTTATCCTCCCCAATGCTCAGCAGGGTTTTGTAAAGTCCAAACATGGGGACTGGTCAAGCTGTAGAAAAAAAGACATAAATCAAGAAATAAGACATAAATCAAAGAAATAAACAGGAGATCTAAGGGAAGAAAAGGTGCTCATGGGCATATGAGCTGAATGCCTTCATGGCTGTCACATTAAAAGGAACTGCTACTTCCACAGTATTTTCAAGTTAATGAAATGTAATGTCTCTGGCATGACACACAGTATGCTTAACAACCTGAGAAGGAGATACGGTAACAGCCTATAAGCTGCTTCCCTCCCCTCTCCACCCCTGTGTTTTCTGTTGTTTTAAGTTTTACAATGACACAAAGGAAATACTAAACACGGACGGACATGAGCAGAAGTACCTTGCCCCAAAGAACTTGCTCTGCGTGTTACAAAACGCAGATTCCTTCAGAGAGCCGCCAACCAAGTCAACAATCAATAACCACCTCCTCACTCGCTGAACACAGGGATAGGAAAACATTCTCTAATCAATACAGCATGGATAGCAAAGGCCAAAAGAGGGCTTAAAGGATTAAAGGATAGAATATTGTCCCTGTTAATTTGAACATGGACGTCTCAGACTTCAGCGAGGCACCATTTTGCTTGAGAAATGATAGGATCACAGAATCGTTAGAGTTGGAAAAGACCGTCAAGATCATCACATCCAACCATAAACCCATGAACCCATGACCACCGTGGCCATTAAACCATGTCCTTAAGTGCCTCATCAACACGTTCCTTGAACGTCTGACCTGTCATCAACGCCCATCTACTCTAGCTTTATTCAAAACATTAGTATTACTTTGGTTACCTTCTTATGATGCAGTCTCGCTAAACATGCTCTAGTTTAGGAACAGCCTAAGCCACTACTTTCTAGTCACATCAACATACCCCTTTCCATCTGAAGGCTGGCAAGCAAGTACTAGCAAAGGCCCCCGCAGAGGCTGAGCAGTCCAATTGGCCTCCATTTTAATTAACATTTTACCTAGGACAATCTCAGTCACTCCCACAAAGTAGGAGGATCTGATACATGTTATCCATAAGCAGCCAAGGAACAGCTCAGGAACAGTGTTAGGGCAGAAACCAGAAGCAAGAGCCCCTCTATCCCTAGTGATCTGATCATCCAAATGTTTATGTTACATGGAAGAGCTCCAATATGAGCAGAGTCACCCCCACCTCACAGCTGTGAGCCAATTTCACAATGTTCAACCAGCAAGAAGAAAACGTTTTGTTGTGGAAAATCCCTAAGGCACCAGTAAAATTCAGTATTTAAAAAAATATATATCTTTCAATGATACTACTTCACTTGCTACCTTGAAAAGGTTTAATATTGACTATACAGCCGGAAGGCCACATTGCTGTGAGATGACTTGCCGAATCCGCATGTTTTCACACTGTTACATAACTCAGTGACTGTGTCTAACCTACCGTTGTGCTAATGGCTGTTGAGAGCTGGTCCTTGGTGATGCTAAATGTCACATAAGGCAAGAAAGAAAAAGGAAAACAAATACAGTCCCCTTCAGTTATCAGACTATTTAGCTAGGAGATGGAAAGGCAAAGAAGGAAAGAAGCTACAAGGCTGAAATTCACATGCAGGGCATGAGGGAGGCCTCCTCCTCAGGGAGCAGAGACAGGGGCGAAGCCGGAGGGAGGCTGGGGCTGAATCCTCCTGCTGCTGCTGTGGAGCCTCGTGTGGACACCAGCTACCCGAGCTGGTCATCAAGGAGTTTATAGAAAATATCATTTAATAGGGAGCTTTTGACAGAGTATCTGCGGTCCTCAAATGAAGGTGCCTGCTGTAAAAGCCCATAATGCCCGTCAGGACGAGAATTTTAAGGAAGACCATTGTCTTGTTCTTGATTTCTTGCTTCTGAATGACACGTGAGCTCAGATGGGTAACAATGGCCTTTCCACAGAGAACAACAGCGATGGCAGAAGTAGAATTAATGCTACATGATAGTCACTTTTTGTTCTTTTAGATGCTATTCAAACCCATACTCTCCTAACCTAATTTAAGTAGAATTTAGAAGTATATTCGTGAAAGCTTTTCCACCCTGGAAACTGCCTCACTTGCTGAAATTATGTTCCCCAGTAATTAAGCTCCATATTACACATTGCAGTTACTGTCTCTCCGTTTAGTCTAAGCCTGTCTGCTTTAGATTCCAGTTGCCTAATTACAATGGGTCAAGCTCTCCATTTGTGTTCCTGTCGAGTGTGAAGGGCTCACAGGGATCGGTTGTGTCAGTTCTTTTCACGGGAGAATTAAGCTGCTCCCATAATATAGCAGAGTCAGCAACTGTGAGGGCCTTTCTAGCACCGAGTCCTCTTAAATCCTGTTCAGAGGCATGGATGCAACAGAAATAATGTTAGCTAGAAATGAGCACTTCATGCCAAACGCTCCAGCTGAACCTCTGCCCGATTTCTGAGCCAATCCCAAATGCACTGTCAGATTAGAAACGGTTTTGTTTCTACAAGAATCACCAAGCCAGAGGACAACGCAAGCCCCATAGTTGTGTGAACTGTCTGGCCTCAGGAAAGCAGAGTGTGTGGAGTCAGCTGCAAGTCCTGGAAAGTCTGTCCTTGGCGCTGCCGTCCCAGGCTGCGTCTGAGCAGGGCACACAGGACCATGAACCTGCCCCGCTGTGACCACCACAGAGCTCCCTGGCTGTCCCCATCACAGACACAGTCCTTGGAGCCTTGGGCTGTCCCTGCTGGCTGCACCACCTGCTTAGACCCCAGAGCTCCTTCTGCACCTCCCGCTGCTCCCAAGCCACTCACCTGCTGCAGCCTCATCCCATCACTGCGACAGTGGACCTGCTGCAGAGCAGGTCCAGGGGACCTCCTGCAAGTTCCCTCTCTGCCAAAGAGCACAGCCCTGGCCATGCTCTATATCCTTGCACACTTCCCTCTTCAAATGTGGCAATGGGCAAATACCAAAACCAAGGAAATTCCACATGAACACCTTTCTTTACTGGGAAGGTGGTTGAACACTGGAGCAGGCTGACCAGACAGCCTGTGGAGAAGGAGGTACAAGGTACCTTGATGTAACATTTCTTTCCAGATATATGTATAGCAGTGGCATATAAGGTCCATGCTGTGGTAAACCTAGCACTGGACAAGATTCTTGTGAAGAGCAGGCTTGTGTCCTCAACCTTCAGTTGCAGAGTCAAAGCCAGTTTTGAAAAATAAGAGAGAGTACTTGGCTGTAGAAAGAGAGTCTGACAGAAAATGTGTTCTATTGCCTTTGTCAGTCTTCCACTTTTGCCTGGGCCAGCCTGGACAGTTTGTTTTTCAAAGGAAGGATGAGGTTAAGATGGAAGAGAACGGCCTGCACTGTAATGCACTGCTAGATGGGTTGGTTTTCCTGCAGCCAGGGAAGAGGTGGCAGAGGGCACAGAGACATTTCCTTGTGCAAGTCATACAGAAGGTGATTTGATGCATCCCTGTTCTTCTAAGTTAGTGTGCAGAAAAATGGATGACCCATTTTTAGAACAATCAGGGGAGGCTACTGCTTAGATTTAGATATACAAATGTCCCCAACAGTCACTCCTCTCCCTGAGCAGCTGAGCTGCTGCACCCTTTCAATTACAGGCCCCAACTCTATTTATCTCAAGCATATTGGGGAGCTGATGGAGCCTCATTTATCTTACTCATTTATAGGAGCTTACACATCCTTTTCCTAATCCATATGCAAAAGCAATTTCATTATTCCCATGTCTATTTTTCATGTCTCCTAACGTGCATGTGTCTGCAGCTTTGTACATGGCCACGCTAGTGACAGGAGAACCCTGCTTGGTTCTTACTCTGTACAGCCCCCATTTAGGCTTTATAACCCCCTGAACTCTGTGGAACAGCTATTCCTTTTCATAAAAGCCTTAAAAGTCTAGCAATTAACCACGTTGCACCCTCTCTCATTAGCAGGCACCATTTGGAGGCTTTATTGTTTCCATAAAGCTCTATTTTATGTCCATACTGTAATGTTAATTTTAGACATATATATGGTTTATTTTCTCAAAGTTGCTCGGAGGGGTTTATTCCCATTGAGTTATCTGTCCAGCGCAGAAAGGATAGATCCCCAGAGGATCTTTGCTGAAGCAGATTGGTTGTTTCTGATGACAGAACAAAACAGGCTACCACCTCTCAACCACAAGAAAATAAGGCCAAAAATGCTGTTAAATGTGGAGGAAGACCTCTGGGACCCAAACTCTGAACAGTTATAAAAGCTAGAAATCCCCCTGTCAGCAATGCATTTAAACATAAGCCTGACTGACTGGAACTACTTATGTGCTTAAAATTATAAACACACTGAAGTAGCTGCCAGATTTGGGCCAACAGCATCACAGAGCTGAGCTATTCCCTACCCCAGTGTGTGTCAGTGTTTCTGCTGCTGAACCTGAGCAAGTAGCTGCACCATTAACGACTGGCTGGAGTCCTTCGCCGAAAGCCTAAGAAGGAGTTAGTGGTGACCAATAAATTAGACAATCACCTACCCCTCTTGTCAATGGACACCTATCTGGAGGGATCTGAGCAGGAGATATCAGAGGTCTCTTGCAGTCTGAGCTGGCGCTTTTCAGATTCCTGTGTCTGCTCCCACAGCACAATCTTGTGAGACCTGGGACAACTAAATTCCAAACTTAACTAGGCAATGAGGATGTGAGCCTCACACAGAAGAGATTTTCTCTGGTTTATTATCTGTTATGGCAGTTAAACCCTTTCATCTGCAGTGTTCCTGGCTCATGTAGCGACATCCCATTCAAATGGTTTCTAAGAATACCTCATGAATCATTCAGAGTGACTGCCACGTCATCCAAGCTGTGCAGCAAGGCCCAGGGAACTGGCCCTTCATTTCCCCTTGTGGCCCTCGGAGGAGACAGTCACTGCTGCAGCAGTTCATTGCAGGGAAAAATCTACTATTTGCCCTTTCTCAAATCACAGAATGGTTGAGGTTGGAAGGGTCCTCTAGAGATGCTCTGGTCCAACCCCCCTGCTGAAGCAGGGACACCTAGAGCATGTGGCACAGGGTGGCATGCGGGCTGGTTTTGAATCAAAGTGGGTAAGTAGAAGTTCAAGGTTAGAGGATTAGGAGAGAGTCTGCAGATAGGCAGGAGTTTGCCTGAACAACTTGGCACGGGTCACCTTTTAAAATCCTGATGATCTCTAAAGTGCCATTAGAAGTCTTTTTCAATTATTATTATTTATATATTTATTTTAAATGAGTCCTGGACTGCATACACCAAGGTGCTACAGTACTGTGGAATAAAGCTCTTCTCCTTGTGTACTGGTTCCTGCACCAAACAAGCCAGCTGCACTGCTGCTATAGTTACAGTGTGCAGACCTGCTTTTCTGAACCACAGATCAATAATGTACCCTCCATTCCCTCTCAACGCAAAAAGCTGTAATTTTGCCACCTATGACTGCATAAAGCTACAATACTCCACCACCTCCTGGGACATAAAATCTTAAACTTTCTAGCTTCCCAAGTTTTATTAGAACAGAATCCACCTACCTCATTTTCTCCTAGGTATGTTTCAGAAGCTCAGACTGCACGAACACATTGTTTAGGCAACGCAGAATATCTCCAGCAGTAACACAGCACATACAGACTACTTTAGAAAACTTAATTACTGGGTTGGGGTTTTCAATACATCTCTGAAAGCATAATCTCTTACAATTTAAGCCCTGACTGTGCTGCCACCTACTAACACACAGAAAGAGTCACTGAAGTGGAACTGCTCTTTAGTCTCACCATGATTAACACCTGCCACAGGAGATGTAAATTCCCTAGCAGCTGTGTCATTAGAGCAAGGTTGATTTTTCTCCAGCAATGGCTAAAATAAGAAGCAGTAAAAGCCATGGGAGGCAACATCTCTTTTCACTTTTCTCTTCCCATTTCCAAAGCATGAGAGGTATTTGTTTTTTTCTTTCAGAATTTGCTTTTAAAGCTTCAGTTGCTGAGGGGAAAATTTGTTGCAACAACTTTAAAGCAATCTCTGTTCCTGTATTTCATGTGCTCTCTCAAATCTATACTACCTTACCCACAATCTCTGCATCAGTGAGCACTTCCTAAAATACATTTCGTAGTTGATGAAACGTTTGGTAGAGGTCTGCAGAGAATGGGCCAAGTATGTGGTAGCAACAGCTCTTTGCTGCTCAGTAATTAACTTGGCTAAATATATGAAAATACCTTATATCTAGATATCACGTTCCCAATCAAGCAATGGCTGCAGTTTCCATGAGAATTTTAATCAGCCACCCAGGAAGCGGTGAGGCAGGATTCAGCATTGCCACTTTTCATATATCTCAGAGGTTGCTTCTGCTTTTTTTCCCACAGTAAAGCTCTCTGCTAGAATCATAAGGTTTACACAAGATCATTGAATTTCCTGCTACGTTTCTAGTTCTTATATTGATTTTTTTTTAAAAAAAAATGTGATGCTTATTCTCTGTTATTTTGTGAACTGTGTTATTTTCAAACTGAATTCTGATTCTACGGGAGGAAGAAGTTGGGGTATATGGTAATAACAAAACTTAGTGTGCATGTTATGTATTATACAAACAACTTGTATCCCTGCTATAAAAAATACAGTAGTTGATGTTGTATTTATAGACACATCTTGATGGTTTTCAGGTGTTTGTTTAATGACACATTAACTTGTTTAATGATGACTAAAAAAACAAAGTTATGACACACAGAGCTACACACCTGAATCCTTTTGCTATGTGGGAGATCTTTTGTTCTTACGTCCTTGGCTTCAAATGCTCCTAATTAGCAGCTGTCTCCAATCTTTTAATCAGTCTGTGACATCGTTTAGTCCTGAAGCCACTTACTGTTCAGACAACAATCCCCATTTTAATGCGAGTTAAATTATTGCTCAACTTTTACACATCTCCCAAGCTTCCCAGGTGGGAGAGCTCCTCGCAGCTCGGTGATTTTGCTGCTGTTCGTTATCTGCCCCGTGCTGCTACCTGTCGCAGCAAGCCCTCCAACTGGGCCAGTCGACAACTCTCTAAAAACAAAATGAAAGGGAAAACAGCAACAAACTCTCCTAAGCTTAATTGTACGGTGCTAAAAGCAGGTTACACCACACATATACACCCTAATAATTTTCAGGGATTAATTAAAGGATAATGTTTGCTGCAGAGGAGTTTATGAGGCAATAAATAGCTTTTGTAGCTGATTAAATGTCAAAGCAAAGCTGATCAAGACATCCGATAATTGCAGAAGCCATTTATGCCTAGGTACACGTCCGCCATGGATGTGTGTCTTGCTGTGCGCCGTGATGCTGCAGCCTGAGGAAAAGCAGGGGAAGCCTCTGGGGAGCTGAGGGCCAGCACGGGCCTCGAGCTGCTGAACACACGCAAATGGCGGCTGTAAGCTCACAGCTCGGCCTCAAATCCAGGCCCAGCCTCATTTTCAAAGAATAACCAGCAACAAAATGGACGTTAAAATAACTGTGCCACCCTATAGACACTTCAGCAGCACCCAGAGCCGTCGCCAGCAGCTGCCCAAAGGATCCCCGTGCCAGCCTCAGGGTGACCAAGTGGCAATGGCGCCATACGATCCCGGCTCCTCTCCATCCTTACAGCTTTTGGAAGCCCCAAAGCAGTGTTGCCACAGCTAGGGTTGAGATGGCCACATATTTCCCAGGGCTAGAAGAAATATTTTTCCTTTGCAGGGGCCTCCAGCCTTCCCTTCCCCGACACAGGCAGGGGTGGCACCGCCACCTTCTAGAAGGATCCACAGGCTGAGCCTGCCTTGAGAGCGAGCCGGCCACAAGAAGCCAGCAACGCCGATGGCACCGTGCGGCTGTGCTGATAAGGGCAGCACAGGAACCGCCTCAGCGCTCAAGTCGGCCACGTTGTCACCAGGGAGCTGATAACAGCACTGATATGATACCAGCGTGAGCAAAAACTGAGTTCGCCCTGAGCATGGGCAGGTGCCGGGGGGACAGGGCTGGACTGGTGCTTTGGGTGGGGTGCGTTGTATAGTCTCCTACAAATGCGTTTCCTTTATGGACATTTAAGGACTTGGCCTGTGCTCGTGTAGGAACCCAGAGCTCCTAAACGGCCAGGAATTAGCGCTGAGGTGTTTCAGCTTGGTCGACCCGCTTGCTTGGCTGTCAGTGGTGAGTGATGACACTTGGGCACGGAGGCACCAAGGATCACAGAAGTTGTTTCCTAATTTGGGCTAAGTGCATTCATTGGCCATGGAGAGGCATAGGTCAGAACATAGGTTGGCTTCTTCCTAAAGCCACGCTTCTTTTGGTAGCAGAGGGTCCGTTTTGCTCCTTCTAACTGAAATAGGTCAAGATCTGTGGAGAAACGGATTCTTTTTAGTGGTCTTCTGCTCTGGCAAAGAGATCACACACAATTGAACTGATTTTTTTTAAGCTCCATTTGCTAGCTTGTGGAAATAGTTACATTTGAACAAACACATTAACTCTTTCCATGGCTTAAAATTACAGATTTCAGTTTGAATTCCTTATTTGTAGGATGCAAGGCTGTGACAACGAAATTGCCCTAAACACAGCATGAATAATCCCAAATAGGGTCAGAATACAGAAACGTGCATCTGAACAGGAAAATATTTATTCATAGAGAAATAACATACAGGATCCTTTGGAAAAAAAAAAGTAAGTACCACAGCTAAACACTCAATTTACTTTCTGCTCATGTACTGATAAGTAGACCTATTTTCTCCAAGGAGTATCTACAGAGCCAGCCTGTGTAGGCTATGAAATGTAATTACTGACATATGGGAAATCTGGGCAGCGTGGACTTGGCCTAAGCAAGGCGGCACCGCCTGGCCCTGGGACCCGGAGCGCGCTGCTGACATGGGCGCCTGAATTTGTGGGCTTCAGGTGGCTACTCTCTGTGTATATTTCCTTCTCCCATTTAGAAAGGGAAATGGAGCGATATGTGGGATTCCTGTAGAATGCATGAATATTCTCCTCTTTGCCCTCATCAAACCACGATCTGAATTTTACTTGGCTTGTAAAAGTGCATGTTTGTTGGTTACATGCTAAATTAAAGGCAGATACGCAGCACTTAGCTTTGTGATCTATCCAAGTGACTGAGTGCTAAGAAAATGGCCCTGCTAATGGTCTGTTGAATTGCACAGGCACTCGATCTTTGCTTGATTTACAGCTCACGATCGATAAAGAGATAAATGTGCTTGGGGCGAGGGAATTGGGTATTCCCACTGTCTGTACTATTGCATGGCTTGTAAGATTACACTTAGAAAATTAGTACTGGATTTTGCAAAGCACCCTGCCTAGTGAGACCGCCACACATCAAAGAGAATACAAGGAAGTAAATGAGAATTTCTGTGGAGTCTCTTAAAATTCTAGAGAGAATAATATTTTCTTCTTTGAGGTTAGGCCTGTTTCGCAATTTGCCGTGATCTGAGTGTGTGCCTTTCCTGAGGGGTGTGAGGAGAAAGGAAAGATAATGGAGCAAAGTTTGTAAATCCATTCTTGAGTTCCCTAATATCATGTAGCTTCTTGTGGTTGGCATTTTCAGCTACTCCTTACTTCTATTGGAATTAAGGCTTAGATCAGAAAAACTGATCTTAGTAGTTTAGGCAGTTAATGGAGCTGATGCGAGTAGCATTTTTTTCCTTAGAAGACAAAAGCTTTATTGAAAAAAATCACAGAAATCTATTAAAGATTTTGATTGTTTTGGGCCCTTACAATTGTTACTCTTAAAGAGTTAAGAGATAACCAAGTGCTGATTGAATGATAAATAATAAAGAAAATGGAGAGCGGTACAGAAAGGAAGATGCTTCCCCCTTTCATGATGCTATTGAGGGAGGAACTTTTAAAAATATATATAAACAAGACATACTTCAATGTAGTATGTGTAACTGTTGACCCCAAAAAAGAAGATACATGGGAGTCATAGTTTTGCTTCTGGAAATGTGCTGCCATGTTGAACACCCTCACCCCCAAATTCCCTTCCTTGCTAGCAACAAAAAGCTCTTCTATACACACATGCTGTGCTAAGAAGAAACAGATTCCCCCTCAGGCAGGCTCCAAATCCCTGCCGAGCGCTGTCATCAGCCCGGAGGAGATGGCTTCATCACAGCCTCGTACCCATGGAATTCTCCTTTGTTGGGCAGACTCCCCTGCTTTGGCCAGGTTTGCCTCTGCCTCTGCTTTTGGCTGCCGAAGCATCAACCAAAGCCTGATCCCTGAACAGTGAGTCAGCCTTACAAATACACTGCATAAGTGAACAGATAACTCCTGATCTATGGGAGGGAGAACGTCAAAGAACTAGTGAAGTCACTACAATGTAAGAGCCAGCTGATAAGTTTTCTGACACAAATCCAAAGGTCAAGTCTCTTATTAGGGAAACTTTGAAGAATCCAGATGAATCATCTCTACAACCTTGCTTATACGCAGCAAGCTGCCCTTGAAGTAACTTACTTAAACATGATTTAAAAGCTGAATTAATTTTTACTATAAACTATCTCCATGCTTGGCTTAGACCAAAGAAAAAGCCTGGAGCTTCCAAGCTTTTGATTACAGAGGAACTTATCACTGCTGCCAAGCCAGTTATTGCTGTGGTATTTAAAACCTTGCAACCTCTTCCTCTGCCAAAACTATATTTAGCCCAGCTCTATTTAATACTGCATTATTTGCCATTTTTGTCCAGGTTAATAAAATCTTATATATGTGAAAGTATTTTCCTCCAAGAAGTTTTCCACCATTTCTTAAAATTGCCCAACTTACACTTGAATCAAGATCTTCCTATAAAGATGAGTCATCTGTGGAACACTTGGAGGGAAAGAAATGTCTTTTATCCCTAATGTTCATAATTTGGCATTAGCCATTCCCAAGTTAGACCCAAAAGCATGATTCTACTTAACATGGAATTAGAGCTCCATCTTAAACATTTATCTTAACTAGCACATCCTTTCTTTGAGAGCCAGGGGATTAAATCACCAAAGTGTCACACAGTTTTGTGCATACAAGGGGTCGAGAAAGATGCTTCCCACAACACCATAGAACACTTGGAACATGTCCCAGGGAGATGACATTAGCCTCCCAAAGAAAGCTTTGGTGTGGGAAGTGCCTTGCAACCCAGTAAATAGTTCTAGGTTGGGTTTAATGGAGCTGGAGAACATCTTGATGAAGGTAAGTGCTTACATGATAACCATCTTACGCTACTTGGTTTAGCAAGCACTACTACTCAAAAACTAACATCTCTACTGTTGCTTTCAGAAGCAAAAACTCTTATGAACTGTTTCAAATTGGTTTTTTTTGATGGGGGGGGGAAGGGGGGGAATACACATAAAGTTCCTTGAGGAGTTGTGCTCAAAGGAACAACTTTCATCAGTTTGAGAGAGATCAAGGTAAGAAGAGTATATTGAATTGTAACAGTAAGCAAGCAGCTGCTTGCTGAGGTGACCTATAAAGGTAACATGGCTCTTGCCTAAAATGTGGCTCCGTTTTCAGAAACAAGCAAACTTGGGATCTGGAGCCAGCTCAGCATGTGGAGGCCCTGCTGTGGGGGCTGGTAGTGGTCTTCTGCTGCCACTACCAAACACAATGGATTAGAAATGAACTTCAGGGACAGCTGCCTCCCTTTGCCAGACTTTGTCCAGTCTGTGCACTGGAGGCTGTGGGAGCTGCAACATGATGGAAAGTGCAGTTGATTTGAGGTTTCAGCTGTGTTTTCATTAGCAAATACTATACACTGCAGTAGGGTAGGAGCTACAGAGCAACACACCTGATGCTGAGAGCCTGGTGCCAGGCTGTGCTTGAGCCCTCACTGGGCAGGCCAAGGCAGCAGAGCTCCTGCCTCAGCTTCCCTCTAAAGGAATCAGGCTGGTGCCCTGCAGGTCAGGCCAAGGTAAATCATCCGCTTGCTTAGAAAGCACCTTCAGATTTGACTGCGAGGTTATCTAAGTGTCATACAGACAGACTTAGTGCTGTGATGCTTCCTGCTCGTTTCTATTTTGACAGCACTAATTCACAGAATGCTTAAAATCATTATGTTCATCTAATTATGTGTTTGATGTGTATGCTCATCTAAAATTATGCTGTTTTCCCTGCTTCCCTGGCACTTACCAGGTGCAGGAGTCCTTTTGATGTCATATCGAGGAAAGCCATCACTAAGAGCATTACAGTTGCATAGCAACCTTAGGGCAGGAACTAACTAGTTTAAAGCAGTTCTATGAAGCTGCTCCTTAGCTGTATATTTATTTTCCAACAGAAGCATTGCAGGATACAATGTTTTCCTATTACTGCAAGCAACACAACTCTGGAAAAAAAACATACACAGTGTTTTATTACTAAGCTATTTGAACAGAGCTCTTATTTCTGGGCAAGGCTACCAGATCACTGCACCAAGTTATCTTAAATTACTCACTGTCCACACACAATTTCTCTGTAAGCTCCATTGTGCATCTTCCCCCTTGGATTATCAAAAAGTACTACAGGAATAATCTGTACATGAAGGGTGCAGGGGACATGCAGCTGAGGTCATCAAGTGTCAGCAACCCAATTCTCCCAAACATTGCTCCTCTACCTGTTCAGCTCCAGGGGATACCAGTGTTCCTTACAGAAAAGTTGACATGGACATACACAACATACAAGTCATATATTCCCAGTTCTGTTTATTTTCATGGAATGCTAATTTAGTTACAACATGGCAGTTCATAACTACTGAAATGTGACATGAGTTCATCTCCAATGCTGCAGAACAGTCTTGATTCATATATATTTGTTTTAAAACAATCTTATTTTACATAGTTGAGGTCTCTGGTGGTTTTTAAGCTCTGATGCTTAAGCACACAGCAGGCTACAAACCTTAGATTTTATATTTATACATATATTCTATGTATTCAGACAACCACTGTAAGTTATCTATAATTTAATATTTATAAAAGTGCATATACTGGTACATATGCACCTCTAGAACACACTTGTACTACTGCCTCCCGTTTATAAAAAGCTGCTTAATATACAGCCATATTATTTTCACTCACTGCTATAAAGTCCTTTACTACCTCTGTTACATGATTTCAACTATGGAATTCCCCCAAACTGAATGTAGGTATTTCTATGTATATGTTTTCCTAAAGAAAAAATCCTCCCCATTCCTTTAAGAAGTTTTAAATCATGCATTAGTCTGGTAAACAGTCACTTTAGCACGGATTTTAGAATCCTAGACAGTGTAAAATCTACTTCTGGAAAATGTCTGTCTCTAATTTCTTTTAGTTACAAAAAAATATATAGAATTGAAACATACTGAATACATGCATCTCTCAATGTGGCTATATTTTAGCCTTATAGATAAATTAAAAAAGTACACCCCTGTTAGCAGGATGCAAAAATGGCCTCAAATAGGCCATTACCTGTATTCTGTAGAACCGATCATGTTAAAAAGTTCAAGTCAACTGTTGTCTCAAGATGATGTCAAAAGTCTGAAGAGCATAAGGTACTTAAATATACAAAGGTGGGTACACCTACCTAGTGCCATTTAATTGGTCAACATTTCTCAAGGCTTCTAGGTTTTGCCTCCGGTGATGCAAGTCCTGAAATGATCTGAATGAACGTTTAAGTTGAAAAGTTGTTTTTTTTTTTTTTAATACATCTTAAAAGCAAGTTTTGTTTAAAAGAAAAAATGTACACTGGACAACCTGAAGTACTCACTGAAACATCTGTACAAAACTTCTATAGATACAGGAAGAAATAATGGTGGGCTTGTTTCAAACAGAAGTAACACTTGTCAACATATGTAAAAACCTGCCTTGTTTTATTCCTCTACCCAGTAAGAATTTGCAGCTGTTCAGAACAAGTAAAATTGAAACCACCTCACAATGTTTACATTTAAAGTTTTTATACAGTGCAAATGTTTAAGACAGAGTAACTCCCCAGTGAAACAGGTGACACCTGAGTGCCAGTCTTTTGAAGGTTCTTCTTTCAATTAAGTCTATTTACACATTAAGCTAAAGGTTCACTATGCTTTGAAGTTTGCTGAATATCAGCAGAAAAATATGTGAACTAGCAGCACTTGCATTAAGAATTTATGATGGTTACTTTAATGAATGCATAAAGTTTTCAAGACTGTATTCAGTGTCATACTGTTCTTGATCCCATAGTTCTCCAAGGTTTTCGAGTACTGATTTCATGGATGCTTTCCCAGAAGAGGTAGAGGTATCTGCTTTTTCAGTTTTTCCATCCTTCAAAAAAAAAAGAATAAAACACAAAACAATGAACCACCCAGTATACACAGACACACACTCTTAAATGTACTTTCAGGCATATTTACTGGTCACGACCACATAATTGCTACAGAATTCTCAGTCTGATTATTAATTTTGGAGAATTTCACTTCCCTTCCTCGGTTTTTCTCAGGGCTGCCTATTGTTCATCATTCCACTTCAAGTGTTCATCTGATTAAGTTTCACATCTCAAAGCAAAGCTTTTCCCTGAAGATTTTTTTTTATATATTTTTTTTGCACAGATGGTTCTTTACCTTGTCAAGAGTGAACAGATCAAGAAGCTGTTCTGTTCCCATGCTTTGTAGGCTGGCATTTTCTTGGCTAATCACTGTATTTGCAATATTCATTTTGAACTTCTGAAGACCCATAATCTTCTCCTCCAGAGTTCCCCTGGTTATCAGGCGATACACATTAACAACACGTTTCTGAAAGAAAAAAGGAGTAGGAGCATATTTAGAAAAAAATCTTCAATATTCAAGCTAGCAAAACATTTTATGTTGTTCATAGTGAATTGCAAAGTTGCATCTTTCTGCACTGGAGGATTATTCCTTCTCCCTCTCTTCAGCAGCTCAGGACAAAGGTGATGGAGCGAAGGGGAGGGACTCACCAAGTTTGGGGATGGAATAAGAAAACAGACAGCAACATGTTCAACCCCAAACTACACACAAGTAGCAGGAATGAAAGGTAGAGGTGGAATCCACCAGAGGACACTTGTATTATGTATCACACAGCCTTAGCCAAGTCCAAGGAAGGAGGCTTCCTCCTTCCAGGAAGGAGGAAAGGAAATAAGGAAGGAAACTTCCAGTTTTTAGAGATTTTCACCTGTCCAATCCGATGGGCCCGATCCATGGCTTGCAGGTCTCTCATTGGGTTCCAGTCATGTTCCACAAAGACTACTGTGTCAGCCCCAGTTAAATTAAGTCCCAATCCACCAACATGTGTGGTAAGCAAAAGAACATCTATAGATGGATCATTATTAAACCTGCAATTAAAAATACAAAAGCATGTTAAAATTCTTTACATATTGTAATCTCAAAACTGCTCTGAAGTTCCTCTGTCAGCAGTAGTCAATATAAAAGGAATAAAAGCATAAGTTTAGTAATAAAAGCATTAGTTTAGTAATTACTAAGTCCTAAAGGGATGACAGCTTGCAGCACCTCTAAGACACCTGGCTCACTAGAAGGAAAAATGCAATAGAAATTTTACAAGTTGGTGTCAAAGTTAAATGAGTCAGTCACAAGTGAACAAAGTTATACATTTCCTTAATACTGTTTTCCAGCATTCATCATGGAAATCAAAATCAATGTTGGCTTTTTCCTATATTAACACATGTAAACCAGTAAGACTATTTCTTTCTTGGCACAGACAGTTAATTACAAGACAGGGCACAGTGGTGCAACTTTCAGTTTTGCCTTCCTGTGAGGTCAAGACTTTAACTTCATAAATCATGCAGGACCATAGTAATATTTGCCAAGGATTCCAACCAGGTGCCATCAGCCCCTTCCTCTCCCATTCTAGAGGTGCTTACAAGAGTCCAACAATGAGACATCACCCAGTTTGGGCAAGATTAGATGGGAATATGAACAGAGCATTTGGACTCCAGCAGTAGACGGGAACATCAGCTCTGTGCAAGCCAGCCTCTTCCCTTTTCCCCCTGCCTCCAGCATAAGTCCCACCCTGCACAGGCCGCAGCTCACCGTGACACAATGGAGTGTCTCTGGCCAGCAGGTATGCTGCCATCCAGTCGCAGATAGGTGACGGAGGGCAGGTGAGGCTTGAGAAGGTCGTGCTCCACTATATCCAGCATGCTCTTGAGCTGACAGAAGATGAGTATCCTGTGCTGGGCCACAACAGCCTCAGTGCCGCTCTCCGAAGATCCACCATTCCCCAGACCGCAGTCCAGCAGCAGCTTAAAGTTAAAAAGCATTAAAATACATTCAAGTAACAACAGCTTTCACGAAATGTATTGACACTGATGGACCAAAAGCCATTCAGTTACAGAAGAAAGTCTGTAAAAGATAGTCACTCCAAAAGCATAGTGGGAGATTTGACTACACTGCTAAACTATAAAGTATTTAAGTTTCATAACCAATTTTTGTGTTGTATAAATTCTATTGCAGGTGAAACATTAGTAGTGCAATCTAACTTTATCAAGCTAACAAACTGTGCAGTCAACAGGAGAAAAGTCTTCCTTTAAAGTAAAAAGTAACAGTAAAAAAAAAGTTACAATAGTTAACAGTAAAAAAGGGTTTTGACAAGACAGCAAAATTATGTAACATTGTTGTCCCTTTAACTAGAGGGACACATCCTCTTGGCACAAGCTTCTATCAGTCTCCTTGAGTTGCTTTAGATCAAGAAGATTACAAAAACTCAAGAAACCTTTGTGCTTTTTTTCAGCTGCCATGTTTTAAGGTGAGTTTTCAAACTGGTGGAGTCTTAAATAAAATCTTTTAAATTGTAACACCAGGTGAGACAGGCATTTATGAGACTTAGGGCCCAACATGCAAGTTTACTCACTTGTTTTAAAGCAGACAATTTAGGTGCATGCTGGATATCTCGAAGGGATGAGTTATGAGCTGCAAGTTGCTCTGTAATTCTTTTATATTCTGGATGCTGGGTTGTTAACACTAATGCTGGATGGTTGCATAGTTTCCGTAAATATTGCAGAGCCTGCAGTTAATTTAGAAAAAGAAGTTCAGAGAAATGATTAGCAACAATATATGACAGAAAGGGATTCTTTTTGAAAAGAAACACGATCCCAAGTATAGAGGCTTCTTGGCCACATTCCACAAGATGGACTTTCATTTTTATTCAAGAATAGTCATGCCTTATTACAGAGAAGGAAAACCCCACAGTACTTCAAACTGAAAGCCAGGGACTCTAAGGATTATAATACTCTTGGTCCCTGGTACAGGAGCTGGGCAGAGCACTTCAGAGTTATTGCCTCCAAATACCAAGACTTAAACTGCGTATTTTGCAAAATCATGCACCTTCACAAACCCTTCTGTTTATACTGATACCTTTAGTATCTTAATTTTGCAGTGTAATTGAGGTATTTTCCCTCTAGTTTCAAGGTTTTGCACTTTTGATAATCATAATAATTAAGTAAAATACTCAAATTAGAAAGACAACTATATAAATAAAGTAGGCTAATTCTTTTAGTTTTCAGCTTTAGTTAAACTCAGCAAAAGCAATAAGAAATAAACAAGCAAAGCAGTGACAGTTACTGACTAATCTGTACCTGAAATACGTGACCTGTAGCTTTCAGTTTTGGTTTTTCAGTTTCCTCAGTCAATGAAATTGATGAGACTGTTTCATCAATATCACATTTGGCACGAGACTTGGCAAAATCTTCATAAAGCTGAACCTGTAGATTAGGCCCCAGATAAACATATCAGTATTGTTTTCTTCCCCAAAAGAAAGATAAGAGAACCAGACAATTTTAAAACTTAGTTCCAAGCTCAAGTTATGAATCATCATAAATTAAGAAAACTATTTTATAGGTTGCACAAGATGAACCTTAAACAGTAGAACCAACTGCAAGTTGGTTTCACAAAAAAAAATACTTGGAAAGTATTTAACAATTTGAAATGACTAGATATTCTTCTTATAGAAACATGTCGGAAATTAAGCCAAGGAAATATTCTATTACTACTATGCTGAAATTAGTTCTGAACATGTACTAGAAGAACAAAAGAAAAATCTGAGGTCCCAAAGAACGTCAGGGCTGACATTCAATTGACCCTGGAACAAACAGCTGCAAGTGGCTCGTTTGTAGTCTCAACTATGCCGAAAAAACAGCCACTTCTTACTCATACCTGCAGAGGGCTGAGAATACAGTAATAGTCTTGAATAATCTTGGGTGGAAGATCTTGCAGGACATCCTCTTTCATTCTCCTTAGCAAGAATGGCAGCACTTGGCGGTGCAGGGCTTCCATTGCAAGAACACCTAGCATAAGAAACAGAAGCAGTAAGTGCTGCAGAAAGGAGAGTTAGAAATAGCTTGAAATATTCAGCACAAAGAACACCTGACATACTTATGCTGACCGTGCTTACTATTTTCATTAGCATTTCTCATTTAAGAGGAAAGCCAAGAAACCAAGATTTACAGCTTGATCCTTACCAGCCTCTTGCTCACGACTAGAGCTTCGGGCATCTCTACTTGCCAAGATGGGTTTGCCGTAACGAGCTGCAAATTGGCGTTCCGTACCCAAAAATCCTGGCATAAGGAAGTCAAACAATGACCACAACTCTAAGACGTTGTTCTGAACATAAAAGAAACATTTGTTAAATTATTTCCAAAACTACTGAATCATTCCAAATCATCAGGACGTTTCCACACATATTCAACTCTGCTTGTAAAATACCACAAACTTAACACCAATGAACACCAATGAACACTTAGAACTTAGGGGCTTTTTCATCACTAAGTTATGGGGAGAGCCAACTGTACAGTGTCACATAAATGGACTTTCTACCATGTCTGTTGTCAGGACTTATACGTCCCTACATATAAGCACACATAGGAGGAAGAGGGGGGGAAAAAAAAAGTTTCAGGCATTTAGAAAGGAAATAATTTTAAAACCTATTGTCTTAACAAGACAATTCTGGCAAAGGCAGTAAACTTGATTGGAAGAAGCCTCTCTTGCTTCTTTTCTGCTTGGCCTACTCGTCAGGAGAGAATGGGGGGTGGGAGGAAAGAGATGAGCATGGACAGCAATTTACCTGTATTGGTGTTCCAGAAAGAATTATTCTGTAATTGGCAGTCAGCTGTTTTACTGCTTTTGACAATTTTGTTTTTCCATTTTTTATTACGTGGCCTTCATCAAGAATGCAGTAGTTAAATTTAATGTTTCTAGAAATAAGAACAGACTGAAATAGCATCAAAAATTCTAAAGACTACAAAACTCCTCAGAAAACAGACCAAACTCTTACTTGAAGAAGTCAATGTCATTTCTCACAACATCATATGAAGCCACTATGAGATTGTGTCTTTTCACCTGGTGTTGCAATCTTAAGAAAAAAAGAACAAAACACGTAACTAAAGCCTTCCTTACATGGAGGTTTTTATTTCTAGCTTTCAAGGCTTTACTGTGCTCATAAACGATGCTTCAGTAGGGAAATGAACTGCAAAGTTATTTTGTGCACTATTTTGCTTCAAGTTATAAATGCAAACTGCATTACCTTGCTCTTTCAGTAGGAGGTCCTGTATAGTGCAAAGGATTAAGATACTCTTTTGAGCAAAATTTTCCCACTTCATCCACCCAGTGTCCTGTAAGCGTGGGAGGGCACACTACCAAGGAGGGAAGAGGAACACTGTCCACCAGTTTTGTTCTTGCATATTCTTGAGCCCTTTAAGAATATTACAGCATGTTAGATTTTATTTCCTCAAAAACATATCTTTACAAGCTCTTAAGCTAGAATGTTACTCGTTGAAGCTTACCTGAGGCAATGATCTCCTGCAAGAATGCAAATGGACTGTAAAGTTTTCCCTAAACCCATGTCATCACACAGAATTCCATGAAGTTTGTATTTATTAAGAAATGCCAACCAGTTTACTCCATCCTGAAAAAGAAGTAAGAGTTTCTCAGAGGAATACCTGTCTACAAGGTCCTGAGAATATAAAATAAAAGAAATAAAGACTTCCATAAACGCCTCCAATCCAGCTCGCTCACTCAAATGGGATAGGGATAAATGGAGAACCCCTAAAAAATGCCAAACACAACAGTCAAACCAGGCCCTTCAGCTAAGGTGCCCCAATCAGCTTCAGTAAAGCACAGCCCATTGGGCCTTCCTTGAGAAAAAAAAATAGCAGAACTGAGAAATCAGCATAAAAAGTTTTCATTTCTTTTTGAAGAATTCACTAATTTCATTACTTAACTCCCTTTTTACAGAGGGAAGAACAAGTGTGTACTGTTTCAGATCAGAAAAGGAGAACACATGAACTTCTGCCCTTCCATAGAACTCCAATACAAAGACTCTGCTTTCCTTTTAGAAGAACAGTGAATTCTAAGTTGTTACCTGCTGATATTTTCTGAGCTCTGCTTTGATTGGTACTGGAATTTTGTAGTTCTCCAGTTTTTTTCCATCCAGCAATTGCTCCAGGAAGTGCCGTTCTTTAGCTTTCATCCGGATTAATTCTTCAGACATGTTTGGAGGATCGGGAATGCCAGCCTAGAGTAATATTTTGGAACAAGCAACTGAGACCAGAGTACTAGAGTCTCACACAAACAGTGCAAAGGAAAACATAACGCTAGCTTAGACCTTTTTAAAAAAAGGATCTGCAATCTTTTCACTTCTATAGCACAAAGTTTTGTATTATATTTGCTTGATTTCTTGAAGATAGTTTCTCTGGAGTTTTATGAGGCACAAAAACAAGTTTTGTCCCAAAAAAAGCAATGAAAAATTTTGTAAGCTTACATACAAGAGGGGAGATCCTGGAGCTATTCTACTTTAAAATTTCACCATTGGCTAGAAAAGACTGTTAGAAAAGCTCCAGGGCAGGAAAAAAGTATCATAGAAATAAGTCAAATAACTAAAAGTGCATCCAAAATATAACAGGCCAATAAAGGTAAGTGCCTGTATGTAACATTGTTTGACACAAGGCTGTAACACCAAAAACCTTGATCTACAACTTGTTCCAGATTATGATGCAATGATTTACATAGATAAATGCAAGACTTGCATCTTTTGAAAATGCTGACCTCCAAGTGGAAGCTGCTTTTTAGTAGCAGTTGTTAGAGTTGGGTCTCGATAAATAACACTCAATACATGGTTGATGTTAAACTAGACATAGATGACGCTTGGGATCCCAGTCTCACTACACTGGCAGTGTGATCTGATAGCCATATGATCTGATCTCCATGTGACGGAGATAATCCCAGAAATACAGCCATATAAGTGGATTAGGTGATCAGACAAACTTTGCTGGCTCATTTATAACACTAGTATCCTTACACAATGAAAATATGTTCCTTCATTCTCATACCGTTATGACATGGAACCTATAGAAACTAAGCTATTTAAGTAGTTAAGCTAGTTAGATTATAATACGCATGCCCCGATGCATACTAGTACTTTGTTTAGGGGGAATGCAATCAACAAGATTACATCAAGGAAACAATGCCAAGCCTACAAAATTCCTGGCAGTCAGCTCCTTATTTACATGCAACATTGCAAGTTTATTTATATATTTAAACTAAGAGTACTGTGCAGTATGAAAGAGTGCAAGTCATGCAGGAGAGAGGACAAATGCATTTCAGGAAGGTTTAATCTCTCTCTTGCATTTGAAGGTTACTATGATGCTCTATAAAGCTCTCTCAGTGCATCTGAAATGATCTCCACTGGCAGTGTAGGAGTCAGGAACAGAAACCTCTGCTCTGAGGACAAGAGATAAGTCTAAAGTGTGACATTGGTATTAAGGCTGCTGTTGATACTAGTGCGAGGAGGAGTAAGCTGCAAGAACATACAGATATCCAAGCGTGTTTAGGTGTGTAGTTGTCTCATACTCTGATTCTCTTCTATTAAAAGTACTTCAAAGTTAAAGCTGCATGGATCCCACAGGATTCCACACTTACAGGTATTAAAAAAGGGGGCACTGTTAGGAATGGCATTAGAATGAATAGCATCACACTATCAGATTTCCCTTTAATTCAGTGGTTCACTTTCAATAACTTTGGTGCAAGCACATAGAAAAAGAAAAAGCAGTTTAAGGGGGGGGCTGCTAGTTATCAAAAGCTCTGTTATGCTAAATAAAAATAGAGGTAGGAGATGCTAAATCCCTTAAATCCAAAGTTTTTCATTAAAAACACACAAAGCAGTTTGGAACTGTCTTCTATTACCATCTACTGGTGAAAACAGGTTACACACAAGCCTTGTACTCTTTAAAGTGCAGTACTAGAAAGTGTGTGAATTACGCAAGCTCTAAGAGGCGTGAAAGGCTTTTTAGTTTTCCAAAGAGCCAGGATTATGTTATGCAATCTACTCATTTTGACACTTTTTCCATTACTGCCATCTCCTTTTAAGTTCCTTTTTAAGTGTATTTATTTGCATGCATTTCTCCTGGCCAGACACACAACAAGCATACTCAGAACACACAACCTCTTAAGTATTTTGAGGGAGACATTGGTTAGGCAAGAGTATCATTAAACACAAATTACTGATTATATATTCTACCTTCACATACACAGTTGAATTAAACTATATTTAGAATAAAAGCTTTATTCCGGTATTAATTTAGAAAATGGACAGAGGGTCCAATCTTCCTTAAGTTGAAAGGTTCTCTCTTCAGTTACCTGATATGAACTGAACACTTACCAAAACAGAGTTAATTATTTGGCAGTTTTAGAGTCAGAAACTTCAGCTTTATCCAAAGTGAGTAGAGGGGTTCACAGGTTCACTGCCTTTACAACATCAGCTTACCTCAAGGGGCATTAGCCTAATCAGGGTTGCAAAGCACTGAGTGGCCATGAAACGCACACTGTCGGTCTGGTCACTCATCCTGCCAAGGACTGGAACCACCAGAAGAACGATATATGGAACAATTCCAACATCCAACTGCTCCATTACACCTGGATTAGTTATTAAGGAAGTTTTTGTTTGTTTTTTAATTGGTTCAGGATTGTCTGACATCAGTATATACCTATCGAGCGTGAAATTGGACAATCAAGCCATTAATGCATTACACTGAGATAAGCAAAATTTATACTACCAAACCAAAAGTTAGTTTTGCCTACCCAGTTACACAGTCCTCCCCACTTCCTTCATCAGAAAAGCTTATTTATAGTGAGCTCAGTGAATTCCAGTTTGCAAACTCACACTTGCTTACTCTTTCTTCCTTTCAGTTGTTTCATTTCTGTCTGAGGATTCCAAGTTCAATCTCAAGTTAATCGCTGCCATTTTTGACTGCAAAGACTTAAAGAGGCTATACAGGTGCTCCCCTCCGCTCACCCCAGTCTTTACCAGACTTACTGCCAACATAAGAGCCAGAAAATAATTTCAACAACAAGAAGTTAAATTACATGGCAGAAATACATTAGAATCCATAACCTCATTGCCATTCATGTCAGTAACACACCTGTCTGGAGACAGGGAGAAAGTGCCTCTAATTGAGGCAAGACCAGATGAATCCACTCACATGAAAAACCTCTTAGAACTGAATGCCCTGTCTATGTGCTAATGGAGTCCAAGTTTGCACATCTGAAAAATGTTTATGCTAGCTTCAGTAGTGATATAAAGTTATTTTCCTACAGCACATTCACTTTGAGATGCTCATTAATTACTGACCTTAGTGCATTTTTGTGGCAGTAAATATTTGTTGTTTTTGAATTTTAGTGGCCTTCTATTTAATTCATTTTTATCTTGTTCTCATAGTGTACAAGGTGGAAAAAAAACCCGCATCCTCCACAACAAAACTTAAGAAATGCAATGGAAATTAAAGTTCTTCATATTCTTTGTTTACAGGAGAAAATCTAACATTTTGTTTTATTCACACTTCTGCTAAACTGGAGCCTCTATATAACTATATATATATAACTATATATATATAGTTATATATATATATATAACTATATATAGAAGCTATATAACTATAGCTTCTATATAACTTCTTCCAAGTTATATAGAAGAAAACAGGTTTCTGCATTTGTGAAGACTCAAGAAAGGATACATGCAAGGGCTTCAATTGCACCCTCTTGCTTGGTGTTGTCATCTATCGCTCCCAGCCACGGCAGAACTTTTTCTAGGAAAATATTCATTGTTTCCATGGTAGCTATTTTGCTCATCACACCTACACAACGAGCAGCCATGTGTCTCACTGCAGTGCTGGGATGTTGAAGGCACATGTAAAGATGAGGCAAATGCTGAATTAACTGAACAGAAGAGGGTGGGAGGGAAAAATGGTTATTATGTGCTATAAACAAATTACTGAATCATTTTAAAGTATTGTTTAAACTTCTATTGTCTCCCAAGAAATACAAAATATCTCCTGAACAAGATCCAGTTATTTAGGACTGAAAAAAAAATGTTTCAGAATAAAGACAAGTTACTGTAAGCTTCTAATATGCTTAATTCTTTGATCAAGAATGATTCCTCAATATCTCTGTTCCTCAAAAATTCAGCATGTAATAGCATGCTTGAAGTTTTAGTCTAAGTGCAAATCAAACATATCCTCCATAATTATTTCAGACTGCATAAGTAGAGTGCTAGGTATTCAGAATTTTCTTTTTATGAGGACATAATTGCTTAAATTCAAATATAAAATACTTTAAAATAATTCCTTCCAGCAATGAAGTTTATCCTAGGCTCTTCTTACTTAAGTTCATGCAGACAAATTATCCATGTTGGGAGTCTACTAGCTCTGGCTGATGAGCAGGATGAGGCTAAGTTAAGCCCGTGCTGCAGGTGTTAGCTTGCTGCTCCACCAGGCTTATTCTACAACCCATATAAGCAAATACAAGGATTAAGATCCCATAGGACACAGCAAGTAATAGTTTTGAAACACCTAAGAACCGCTGAAGAAAAAAAAAAAAGGCTACATTTTCAGCTGTTAAAACTAGGACAGAAGCCTTGAAGCACAGACAGCCTATCAAGTGTAAAAATAAAGCAAAGCTTGATCAAAGTTAGGCAAAGTCATCACTCCTCCAGCCCTCAAAGATCTAAAATTGCAGCAGGGAACACACTGAAGCATTTCATAAGAAAACTGCTTTGCATTATGATTACCAGAGGATGAAGCTGAAAATCCATTGAAGCTGCTGTTGTTTCAAAAACCTGCAAAGAATTCACGAGCTCCTGGGCAGGAGCATCTCCTTTTTCCAGTAAAGACTTTCGATCTGTTAGGACAATGATATGTTCAGTTTAAGACAAACATAATGCCACTAGCCCTCCCAACCCCCAGCTCAGTCAGAAATGCAATTACCAAAATTGTTTATGTGAATGTTGTTCCGTAATGAACCAACCATAGCATCCCAGAGATGTGGCAATCCTGTTGCCATTTCAGCACCAAAGTGTTTAGCTATAGTTGATAAGGCAAATTCAGCTCCTCTCCTCTGTACAACATATGGTTTCTGAGCCTAGAATTCAATAACAGAGCAGTGACATCAGATAGGCTTTCAAACAAGTTTCATCTATTAAACAAATAGACAACATCATCAAGTTTCTAACTAATGGCCTATAATATCTGGTAAATGCGCTGTCAGATTTATAGCAAAAATCATCTACAGAAACAAGCATTCTTGGAGTCAGAAGTCAGCCCCAAGGGCACTGCCTAAGCCGAAAACTGGAAGATGACTCTGAAATTCACAGTGAGGGGAAACATTTGCATGGATTTCTACAGAGATATTCATACCCTCTACTAAACGTAAAATAAATAATGCAAAAGTACTTCATTTTCTGTAATGACACTTGGCAGATTCTAAACAAGTTGTCATCATTAACTAGCCTATGCTGCTTGCCCCAAGGAATTTAATCTGAACGCAATTCTCAAAAACCCTGAAGAGCTGCAATGCTACCGACTGCAATTAATTTGAACACTAACAAAGATGGGAGAGAGGCAACAAAAATACTGACGTAAGCTTTGGAACTTTACCTCATCAAGCTCAGTAGGAATACTCCCAGTACTCCCAGTGGGAAGATCTGCAATTGGGGCTTTTGGAGCTTTTGGAGTAGGACCTCGCCGACTTGTGATGGCAAAAGCAGCTTTCTGGTGTCTGTACAGTGTAATTATTCCCCTGTGCTTAGTAACCATATGGTGCATCCCATCTTTATCCGAGTTGGGCCCTGAGAGAAGAGAGAAGGGGACTATCTACAGTACAGTTTAGGATGTAAGGAAAAGTCACTGCCACTTACAAATCATTTACAGATCTTAATTTGCTTTACAAACAGTAGATAAGTGGTCATTGTTCTCAAATATAGAGCAGAGTTACCAGGTGTACCAAAAGATATAACTGTGCAAATTACCACATAATTCCCAATCATGTGGGAAACAACAAAATTTCAGTTAAATGTACTCCCTGCATAAGCCTTACACAAAACAGCATATGTTAAAACATTTAAATGAACTTCAATTTGTTTAAAAAAGTTCAAAACTTCTGCAGTAAAATAAATGCAGATGCCATCAGCATCTTTCAAGATGCACTTGTTAATGTTTCTCCATCTAAGATAATCATTAGGCTACAAAGCAGGCGGCAACAAGTACCTGAATAAAATACAGTCAACAATAAAGAATCAATTAATGACATTATAAAACACTTTGAAAGCAACACTCATACAAATACTTAACAGTTCAGAGAGAAGCACAGATATATTTTCAGAAGCCTGACAGTAAAACAACATACCTTTTGAATTTTCATGGCTGCCCTGAGGCTGTGCAGGACATGCTGCTAATGGGGTAAGATGCGGATCCACGCAGAGGGAGTTACAAAGATTTTTTACAATTTTTGAGTTGGGGCAAGGAGACCTTAGGGTGCACTGCTGAAGTAGCTTAGCTATACAGGAAGCCACATAGTTTTGTACCAGTGTATTCTCTTCTTTTTTAATAGCTTCCATTAAGGGTTTTATAACAGGATTTAACTTTTCTGGAAGTTGCTGCAAGTTCACAACTGCACACGCTGCAAAAGTATGGACTCGCAGATGCAACACTTGCCATTCTTGATTTGTTTCATTAACAGTCATCTGCACTTGCTGTCGCTTGCTATCCAGCTGCTGCAGAACTTTAGGGCTTACAGTAAAGGATGTTGTCACTTCATTGAAAACAGAAGTAACCTAGAAAAAGAAAGTTACAAGACTTTCATTTATGGTAAAAACCAGACATCCTCTGGACACTGTAGTTTGCACAGCAGAACATGAGTCACTTCAGCCAAGTATTTCCGTGTTTTTCCCTGAAAATAATGGGAATGCAAATAACGGGAGGTTTCTGGAATCTTGTATTACAGCTCCACTGGAGAATGGGACATATCACAAGCATTTCAAATGTAGCCTTGCAAAGTTATAAGATTTATTTTGCCCTATAGCCACATAAGGAATCCACATATGCTGTTTACCAGATAAGCACAAGATAGTTAAAAAACATTATTAGGCAGAATAGAAAGGATGTGCAAGGTCCTGCACACATAAAAATACAGTGATTGCAGAATTTGCTCCAGTCTTCCCCTTACCTCCACCCCAAAATGGGTGGACTGCTGCTACTCAAATCTGTTAAAGAAAACGGTTCAAAAACAACATGGTATCAGGAATCATTGAATTTACTCCATCAACAAGATACATGAGTTCTCAGGTATAGGCAAGATGGCAACTTTTGAGAAGATTAGTGTGAAGTAGTTTTATTTACCTTTTTGTTTAAATGTTGAAGTCAAGTCTTGTTACTATCAGAAGCCAACTTGCAAGCTGCAGATACAGTACTAGTCTATTAAAGCAAACACTGCAACCTGCACACGTCACTTTTTACTTCACACTGATTTGATAATGAATTTGTCCTTGTGACATACTACAAGCAAATAATCTAATTTAGCTCAAAATTACTGTGACATCATATACCAGGTGACTTTACAAATTAAGTAAATTACCATCTGCAATACTTAATTCATTCCTGAATTAAAATTTGGTTGTTGTCTAAGAATCAGTCATCACATTCTGAACAGCTCACAGGAAATCAGAAGTACTACATTTTCCAGCAATCCAAATTCCATATGACTAGAAATATTTTAGAGGAAAAAATGTTTTGAATTAATTATATTGAAGGTGTATCTCAAGATGAGACTTAAGACTTGAGAGAAGGGTAGACATGCCTCTACTTACCAGCTCATTTGCTTGGTCTATTGTAAACACACTAGAGTTTACTCTGTTCCCAATGTCAATGTGTGCGTCAGCTAAGAGTGAGATGAGCTGTTTACATTCATTCTGCATTCGTGTAAAAGGAACAGCAATTTCGTCGTAGTAGAGGTGCTCAGAAAGGACTCCAAGTAAACGAGGTTGCACACAAATGGCCACAGTTTTACACTCCTAAACAAAGAGACACAATTGACACTTCTTAGTTATCAGAGCACTGCTGTTGTGCACGCTGCAGTTCAACAGTGGGCTCTAGCAACTGAAACCGTTTCCAGAAGGGCCATGAATTTCAATCAAGAATAGTCTGAACAAAACCTTCCGTCTACCCCCAGAAGTCATAGTGAACAACAGGATAAACAGCCACAAAACCAGGAAATATTACCTTAGACAAATACATTAATCTTGAATAGACATATTACACAGAATTGTGAACATTTAACAATTCACAGTTCTGACAGCTGGCTTTTAGCTAGTAAACAGTAATTTGTTCTTCCACTGTATCATCGTTAAGTTTTCTATTTTGATATACAAATACCATTTTATCTTTTCTAATGAAATTGTATTTCAATCTAAAGTAGCAGATGACAAGGTATGGATGAAGTTAGTAAGTCAAATTTATTTTTGCTGCAAAAAAAAGCATCCTACCTTTTGCAAGGCTGCCCACTCACAGATTACTAATGCAACACTAATCCTCTGTAAGGCAGATTTAGAATTCAAATGGAAGAGCAGTAGCTGAGCTAGTGATTCAGCTGGCTTTATTTCTTGAGTAACAGTATTTACACCTGGGTCACAAATACAGCAACAAAGTGCTCCCAGCAACCTGACAAAAGGAGAACACTATTACTCCAACATTGCAACTACTCAGTAGATAATGATTCAAAATGAAGATAACAAAAAGCTCTATAATTAGATTTTTAGCAAAAACAGTTTAACAGTAAATATAGATTTTTTATTTATTTTTTTCAAATTTCCAGTAAACTGACTTTGCTGCCATCATCCGAGCTCGCATGACAACATAATCCCTGGTTGTTGAGTCTTCTGCAATGCTCTCTGCTCCAGCAATATATTCTTGAATCACTTCCTTGTTCTGGGTTTGACCTTGACGCAGCTTAGTGCTTGCCTTCTCCTACAGCATAAATTTTAGAGGTTTAAAGTAAATGTGTTTGTAAGAGAAAAGAGAAATTCAATAACATTTTCAGTAGCCAAACTCTGCAACGATTGGATGAACGCAGATTGTTTCTTAGCTAATGGATTTTTACAAGTACTGAACCTTTATAAGTAACCTAGCCTCTAATATTACTCCATTGTCCTATTAAGCATGTGATGTGGTTCTTAAATCTTGAATTGTTTCTCAACATGCAGCTGACAAACATTCAGCATCATCTCAGAAATAAAACGATGCAAGATTTAACACGGTTCTTTAATCAGACGTTAGTGTAGCTAAGCAACCACCTAGACAACTTGTAAGAGGGTCTACAAGGAGCACACTATATAAAACTGAATTCCCCCGAATAACCTGACAAAGTAACAAAACTCCTATTTTCTATCGACTTCACATACACATGCAAACACACACACTTGAGGAGAGGCCACACCACTCCTCTCAAACCCTTTCAGAAGAAGTTTTTCTGCATTAGTGCATAGCTAATCAGTTCCTGCTTTCCCCAGAAGAGTCTGGGAGGTCATATTCCACTTACTTTTGATCTGGGTTTCACTTCTAACAACATGTTTAAGTCAATAGGCAAATGAGAAGGCTGCATCATCAAGCAGAGCCAGGCTCCCATCCATGGGCAAGCAGCTGCAACCACGTATTGCACAGAGGCCTTGTTTAACAGTTCCAGCCATACCTGAGAAGAAATGTATTAGAAGCCATAGCAAGTCTGTGGTTTACACAGCATGACAGACATGGTGATCAAATGAACCATCCTACGCCCTCCTAGTTTATGCTAAAAGCATCTCACAGGCAGACCACAAAATAAACATGGACTAAAAAAAAACGGATGCAAAAACGGTACAGATGTAAGTGATAAGCCAAAAATTACCTTGTGAATAAGATCCAAAATTTCTTGGTTACTTTCTAGGATACAAAACTGAAAAATATGTCTCAGCATGTCTTGCAGAATCGGAGTTAGCCACGTTGAAAAGCTCTGAAACAAGGATATAATAATTCAGAATATTCTTATACACATCATAACACAATACTAGTAACTAATCCTTACCTGGTCTTGGGTAGACAGCAGAGTGAACAACGTTTCCAGTGCTGCTTTTCGCACAGAAGATATCGTGTGATGCAAGAAGGGCCACACACGTGGAACCAAAACTGTGAGGGACTGCTGAATACTGGGACATGAGGAGGCACAGGGGCAGCAAGAAGGAGAAAACATATTGGTCCAACATCAGCTATAAAATCTTATTCAAAAGAAAGTCTCCTTAAAAGCATCATTATTTATACCAGGTGATTTTTTATCAGGTATGAAGTTCTAATATACCTGAACTTACATATCAATTTTTTTTTAAAAAAAAAAATAGATGAAGAGACAAAGCACCTACCTTCAGCACAGACACTTTAACTTCACCACATAAATTATCAAAAATATAGTAACATTCTAGCACTTAATTCCTTTAGTTTGACAGAGTACCAAGTAAAGAGGAAATTGAGTCTTCAAATTGAAATAAGTTCTGAAAAGCTAACAATTATTGCCCTGAGCAATTAAGGCTTTATCTGCTAGAATAGAAAGACTGAAATAGGAATAAATAGGGAAGATTTGCCTTAGAAAAAAAGGGCAAAAAAATTCCCTGTCATACATACTGAAGGCTTGAAAATATCTTTCCTCTGGTTTTCTCAGCGAACATTCCAGTAATTTTGGCAGACTTCTTCCTCCCCCTCTTTCCCCTATCCTTGTTGGATCAGAAGTCAGCTTAATTCAATCTGTTGTTTACCCTCATCAGTCATAGACTGACCGGCCGCACTATTGACTTTAAGTCTGCAGCTTTCTTTGGTCCTGTTCCAGGAGCAGTTTTCCACAGGTACAGGCAATTTGTTCCAGAGGGAGCAGCTTCATCACTTGTCAAACTCCACTCAAGTAGGGGACAAATTAAACAGTCTGTGGACAGGACTACCACGTAACTGGATATTTCAGTAAAGGATATTATCCCCAACACAAAGCCACATATAAGCAATACCTATTACTTTTTGATTATTTTACTGACTACTACTAACTTGGTGGAAGCAAAAATATTGTCTTAATCTTCACTCTGAGCAGCAGCTAGAATAAAGTTAAAATGGTGATAAGTAATAAGCATTTATTTGGCATGTGGCTCAAAAGCAATTTTATTACTCCAATTCTTAAATAACTTGACAGTCAAATCAGCAATACTAATCAAAACAGTTACCTGCATTTTCGGACCTGAGGATACGTCAGAAGGGAAGAAAGAAGGATCATGATACTGTTTGTAGAAGCTGTCAAGTCATCCAACTCCAGAAGGGCATCCCACAATGTATTAAGAATAAAAGGCACCTAGACAGACAAGTACAAGAGGTTATGGTATAAAACAGAAAAGAGTGCTCAGTATAAGTGTTTTCCTTCCCATTAAAAGTGAACTTGTCAACTGAAATTTATGGAAAACAATTCATTCACCTTCTGAGACTGAAGGTGAACCAGGCTTTCCACTACGGGGACTAAAGATGCTGCAGCAACAGCTCGGACATCATCATCCAGATCCTGGAGGCCTTCAATTATTGCAGGCAAAACTTTAGGCAATAAAGTGTCAATCATATCCTGTCAAAAACAATCAAGGATATTTTTTAAAGAAATGTACAGTAAGCCAAACAATTAAGATATCTGTAACAAAACCTGTTATACAAGAAACTACAGGTCCAACAATACAGTTTGAATATTCAAAGTTATTATTTGTGAAATAAAACCTATAGTTAAATTTTAATGAAGTTTAACTTACTGTAAAACTGAAAACAAAGCCTAATATTTGCAGAATACAGTGAACAGACCAAACCTCTTGTAGCACTCAGCTATGTCAACACAGCACATAAGCATGATTATAACCAGACATGCACAGTCTGCTTTTCATCCAAGTAGCTGTTAAAGAAGTTATAACAATACAATAACCCTGCTATATACCTGCAGCTTTCTGCAACTCGCATGTAAAGATGCATTCACACATCTTAACCCACATGAGACTGCAGTGCAAGCTTGCCTTGTCATCTAACCACTGTGCAGGCTCACTCCCAACTTGAGCTTTCTGTTCTGTTCTTTGAATCCCCCATTCCAAAGGTCTCCACAGCTCATCACAAGGCTTGTTACCTGACGCACTGCCAAGGCATACTTGATTCCCAGAAGACCACCATGTCTCACTTCCCACTGTTCCTGTGTGAGCAGCTTCAGGAGAACATCCACAGTTTTATGAACTCCTGTCTCATTCATATGTTTCAATACAACTCCCAAAGTCTGTGCGCAGGTTTCACGTACGGGTGCTACCACCTATGATAAAATAAACAATGAAACGGGTATTTTTGTATGAACCTCATCTAGAAGTAAACCCCTAGGAGTAGTCAGGTGAACAGAACTGCTATGCATGTTGGAAAGTTGTTTATCAGCTACTTTGTAATAAGCATCAGCCCGTTAGAGCGGGCACATGCAGAAATGCAGTAGCACTATACACGGCTTAGATCATCTGTTGCAAAGTTATTTCCCACGGAAGTCTGCTCATCTCTCCATAGTCACTTACTTCATCTGACACAAAGTCTCCAAATCTGTCTAATGCAAACACACAGAGAAGTCTAATAACCAAGTCTTCTAGCCATTCTTGATGCTGTTGAATCATCTGTAAAGAGAGAAGTTGAATAACCTGACTGTATTTATTCAGAAAGGACTTGCTTTAGCTAAATTCAAATGAAAGAAATCACAAAGCATATTTAAATATCATCCTCTGCTGCATAAGTGGCCAATGCAGAGGTGACCGAACTACTCAGATATCATTTGCTCATCTCGGCTGGCTTCCCAGATCGTCATTCCCTTTGAAAGATCATTTTTAATGAACAAAACTCTCATCATGTTAGGGATTTCATACATGTTAAAGAGCTACAAGCAGCATGCAGGCCAGCTTTGAAGCTAACCTGAAATAAATACTCTCTTTCCATAAGTAGTAAAGAAAAGGATTAGAGTACCTTATACCTGCAATGTGTTATTTAACTACTGCACAATCTCTAAGGAATACAGCTCCACATGGAAGCTAGGAGAGAAAAACTTGTGTCTGTCCAATACAGAAAGTATGCTGAAATGGCTCAGTATCGCTCTGATAAATATATCTCCTCATCCTTCTATACTGTCTGTATCATAAGCTCCCACAAGGCAGCTTTGTGGCTGCAATAATCACCTCTAGTACTGGAGCTAAGAGCCTGTCTGTCCTTTGCAGCTGCTTTTACAGAAGTGAAGTCAGTATGAATTGAAATCCAATTCCATAAGAAATTTTACTGTTAGGAAATTAAGTATCAGTCTCCATGTATTTAAAAGAATAAATATTTTTTCAGAAGTTACATACTTCTTGCAAGACAACAGTAAACTGATGGAATCAGCTTAGTATTTAAGTGATAGTATTAGACAGTCCAAGACATTTTGGCTGAATCCAGAGTTGTTCCAGAGCTGATCCAGACCAATCTCTTCACAGACTCCCTTTAAACCAACCACCTTTTCCAGAGCTCCAGTATTTTAAGTTAGGTTCAGAAAAGAACACTTCAGAATCACATTATGGCTACAGAACAAGTAATTTACCTCTTCTAAAGAGCTGTCTCCTATTTTACCACCGCTTTTACCATGGGCTTTAAGTATCTCTCTTAGCCCAGTACCTGCACCATGTCGAACCTGGAAAAGTGAAAAGGATTAAAAATCATCAAGTATTTAGAAATAGAAGATTAAAAAACACACTGGGTAGACTGAAAGAAGTACAAGCAATTCAAAATATCAATGCTGCTTTTTTTCTTAATGCACATGGTTTCAAGTTAGTGGTACTTCATAAATTTGCAAGGAAAGTAGTATTTTATTAGATCAAAAGTTATACTTGGAAAACGATTTTTTTTATACTAGATCTGTAAAATATTTATACAGAAAAGAAAGATTAAGGACAAAAGATATTAAGAATTGCTTCCACTTTCCAGTGCAGAAGATACCACTATCATACGTGCAGTAGCTTCCTACATTATAAAACACTAGTTCTCAGAAACAGATCTGCTAACATGGGCTATTACATCTCACAGAGACAAAAATGTGTAAAAACATAAATCCTGTAATTAAACCACCAAAAAAGCAAAACTGGAGGAGATGGACAGACCTCTCCAACAGTTAGAGATGTTTCTTTTTGCACATAAGCAGTCTCCTACGGAGACCCCACAAGGGATCATGTGATGCTAGAAGATTTCATACAGGCCAGAACTCTGAATTAAATCTCAAAAGCATGAACACCAATCCATAGAGTGTCCCATATTTGAAGAAATGCTAAAACACAAGTACCAAACACAAAGTTCAAAACAAAGAGAGTCTTCCTCTGAATACAAAGTGTGCTTGAGCACCACCAATGAATACACAGAATTAATTCCCTGGCTCGAGAAGCAAGGATGATTCTGTTTCCTCTAGCTCTATTACTGGCCATGACAGCTTGCACCAATCCCACAGCTAAACGAGACGCTCTGGCAGCCAGCTTTAGAGCTTGGCAATTTTTGATTTTGACAGAAGGAGGGGCACAAGAGGCTGCTCTGAGGCAAATTATTTCTAGTAAGTTTACAGGCTAAAGGAAAACCATCCTCTTCCCACTAGACCTTGTACTTCTTAATCAGAGCTCAGTAGTTAAGGGCAGTTGCAGAACAAGTTCCTGAGAATTAAATTCTGCATAGCTCACATGTATATGCAAACCTGCCTTCCTTTGGCTAGATATTTAAAAAAACTAACTAATCATCAGAAGTGAACAAATTATAGGAGGGAAAAAAAAATAAAGCCACTAATCTCTATAGGTTTCTTAAACATAAGTAGATGAATGCACTAAGGAGAATTAATGTATTGCTGGACTTCAAAGAACATCAGCAGATGTGCCAAAGCTACACTTATTTCTGGTATTTTCGCTATCATACTAGAGGCGACTGGCTAAGCAAGAACAGCCTGCACAACAGCTCCATTAAGAGTTGTAAAAGATAAGGAGAAAACAGTTGAAAGTTTAAGAAGCTTGTATACACATTCAAGCAAAACACTGTATTAGCTATGAAGTGTACTTCATATACAACATAATTTTCATTTTTAGAACCTCACAATAATCCTCTCCGAACTGTCAGAAATGAGAGGCTGTTAGGTTCTCCAAGAATCATGATATCTCACAGGAAGGACAACTGTATCAAAGCATACACTTCTCCATATGCATAACTGAGTGGCTGCTGGTACAAGCTTAAACAGGCCAATAAAACCCATAGAATCCAGTCTTAAAATCTTAATCACTTATAATACACATTTGTTTATACATCAGAAATTGCTTATGAGCTAGTTCTAGCTGACAAAATGCTCCTTTTCTGGCTTGTAAACTTTTGAGCCTCTGTAAGTGCAAAACAGCAGCAGGAAAGACAACTGTATAAAGGAAATGCCAATAGTAGGATTCATCTCCCCAGAATTTAGCTGCCTATAAGCTATCCAAGTAGCCTCAACTAGTCACCCAGGCTGCCTCAAGACATGGCAAGAGGCCACCACAAGGCAATCCTATAAACATGTATTTTCAGGTAGTTTAACCAGTTTTTCACCCAGAACATACTGTAATAATGATTCTATATATTAATCTGCTTCCTCAATTAAGATATATGTAGGCAAGTATACCAACAAGGCTTTGAATAAGCCTGTACCCCTCAAGGCAAGGGGACAAGGCGAGTACTAGTTCAGATGGAACTACGTGCCTTGTGAATATAATTACCCTTTTTTATGGGCCCAGAATAACTGTGCTTGCTGCATATGATCTATCTCTGTGCTTCCAAGTTTGAGGTCAGCATAAGCACAGCCAACTTGGTATCACTGAACCTGTGGTATAAATATGCCAAAGAGTGATATACTAGGTGCTAACATTTAATCTTTGAAAGAACAGACTTTAAATTAATATTTGTTGGCAATAGTTACTTCCATCTGCTGCTGCTCAAGGGAAGCCTATTGTCAGCTACTTAATCTTTTCTTCCTCTAGGACAGATATCAATGTGGGTAGAATTGGAGGATTGAATAAAAGGCTGAGTAGGACAGTTTTCAAATCTTGAAAATAAAGTCATCAAAAGCAATCACATGTACAGCTTCTGCAACTGATATTTAACACGGTTCTTAGGCTACAAATCATTTCTCCTCTTATGAAAGAGGAGAACGTATTTTCTGTTAGTGAGTCATTTTTCCTTTTTTCTAACTTAACATCAGACAAACGTCACTGTTTTCGGCACACTCGCACGCTGCTCTTCCAGCTCTTGACAAATTCAACCCATTAATTGCTTAATCCTATCAGCTGTAGATTCATACCCTTTTATCTTCCTCAAATTTCAATACTTCCAAAATGCTCATTTATGTTCACCACTACCAAGATCTTTCCCACTGTCTATGTGCATATACACTATGCACTTCTGTTTCCCCTGTAAATGAATCTTAAAAAAAATCTCTAGTCAGACTTAACTATGTAAAGCTGTATTTGTGACTGGTATAATTCCTGATATCTATCAATTGCTCTTAAATACTACAGATTTCATACTTCTATTTAAATCTACTCTGGATCATTTCTTTTCTATCTTTAATTACACCATAAAATACTGCATATAAGTCTTACCTCCCAGGATGGGTTAAAGAGATCATTGCACACCTCTTCACAAAAGCTTTCCAGAGGCCATTCATTTGCCTAGATTTACATTCAAAGCACAAGTATGAGATTAATGGATCAGGAAAAAACTACTTAATTGCATGCTAATTAAATAAGCAAACATAACAAAGACTTCCAAAAGCTTGATTATGCAGTTCTGCCCAGTAACAAATTAAAATGAAGTAACTTGTTCCACACTTCAAAAAGCTTACTGATTGGCACCAGAGCTTGAACAAGGCTTAGGAAGTTTGTTGGTTGTGTAGCCTCTTCCCTATCCTAATTTGATGTTCTGGAAGTCCACCTTCCTTTAGGGATCATACTTGAGCTAAGCAAAACTTCACATCCTTGCCTTCTTTATCAGCTTTGCTTTTAAAAGGCAACATCAGCAAATCCTACTTCGAAATCATACAGCACAAGCAAATTGGGTCACTTTGATCTAGTAATAAACATCATCCTTATTAAAATGCATTCCATGTGCCTGCAAACCAAGAGCAGCATATCCAACAGCCCTGAGATTTCCTGTGAGGAAAGTGACAGAGCTGCAGACAGGAAATTAGTAAAGACACCAACTTCAGGAACTTCATGCCAGCACAGAGACTAGGCAAGGTACTTAAAAGGCTAGCAACCACCAGCCAGCTCAGCCTGCCCATATCATTAATCTTTCACAACTTCACTTCTAAATCAATGTTTCATAAACAAAGATTTAGTTACTAAGCTATGTTTGAAAAAGTCTTTTTGGAAGATATTTTGTAAATTCTTGCCTATACAAAGTAACTTCGACAGATTAGTTGTATTCCATTATAAGCTGAAAATCTGAACTATTTTAAGAAATCTTAGTGGAGCAACTGCGAGTTTTTCACCACAGTGTTTAGATTATCAGTTAAAGGTTAAATTTAATTCTAAATCAAGACTTAGTAGGGCAAAGGTTAAATAAAATTTTACACACATGTTCACATATATTGTTTATGAATGTGATCTCATTTTCTTTACCTGCTTAGCAACGTTTTATAGTTTACTCTCCAGAGATATACATTTAAGATTAATACTAGTCTGACACATGTAATCTGCCTGCTCAGATTTATTTGGGTGAAATTGCTGCAAATGGGTTATAGATGCATTTTCTCTCAGTGTTTTTTCCACTTGAAGCACATTTGCTTCATTACATACAAAACTAAAGTGGCATGGACATTATTTACACCTTCACTTCTCATAACACAAAACAAGGAATAAATCACTAAGGTTTAGAATAATTGGGATTGTAAAGCAATTGAGTAAAGCAATTCTACCACACATACCCTTAACGTTAACAGATATTATCATCATATATACCCTTAACAATACCAGGCAGGGCATCATACCTCTTCTGGAGCATTTTCTACCAATGTTTTTGAATCTGTGGCAGGTTGGTTGATGACAACGCTTGCAACTTTTCTTCTCTTTTCTTCTGGTTCCCCATCAGTGCTATCATTACTAAAAAGGAACAAACGCAAGTTTATGAACTGAAAGTGTGTTTTAAAGGAAATAATTACATCTACAAATGAAGTTTCAGGAACAATAACATGCGTCAACTATCAAAACAAGTTTGATTAATGCTTCTGAAATATACAGTTTCAGGAGATGTTTTAAGTAACAAAACTCAGTGAGGTCATCCCAAATTTGCGTTCTTTTCCCACTCCCCTTTTTTTTTTTCCCCTTCTCCTCAAACATGCCAAAATCCACAGAAAGACAGACAAGTCACCCTTAAAAATTAGTTCATTGTTCACTTAAAGTACAGCAGGCACAGTAACAGGTCATTATGAAATAGTGAAGAGGGAAACATCATACACAGAAAAGGCAAATCTGCAATTTTTCATCATCTTCATAACACCTCCATTTTCATGTGGTATTTTCAAGCCAAATACAACAAGACAAAACAAACTTCTAAGAGCCTCCCACTATTTCAAGACTCCTACAATGTCAAGTGCTCAATAAAGTCTTTGCTAGAAGTATGGCACAAGTGTTTTGCCATCAGTGCAATTAACATGTAAAAAGACTACGACACAAAGACTGTAGGAAGTTTTTCCAGACAAATCAAATTATAGTCCTTGCTTAATAGAAACAATATAATAGTAAACTGTTTTACCTCTTCTCATTGGCTTCCACTGCATCTCTAGATCTTTGCTTTGCAAACAGCTTAGCCATTCTTTTGGCTTTGTTCTTTTGTCTACTGCTCATACCAGCTCGAAACTCCGAGTCAATTAACTCTGCAGCCTGAAGAGTCTGGAAGAGAAATCACTCCTTGTCAATTCTTCTTACAATGAAGGTTCTTAAAAACACCCCAAGCCTACAGCACTCTGAACTTCCCCAACCAACTCTCCATTATTTGAAATTCAGACCAGCAGTTTAAGACTAGATGTGACCAATGCACAACTACAGTGTTTAAGAATACAGTAAGCCAAAACATACCATACTTAAAGTTGAGTATTATACTTAGAATATAAGGAATTGCAAATATAAAAGTACAAATAAAGCTCTACTATTCTACTGTGGACAAATGGCCCAAGGTTTTACCTACAGGTTGTTTGTTAACAAGTGAAACTGAAGAAGGAGAATAATCCAAATCTTCATCGTTGAAGAGGTCTTCAGTATTCATTCCAATTGCAGCACCCATATCAAGGCCAAGTTTCTTTTGCAACAGTTTCCTCTGTCGCGCTATCCTTTCCTTAGGATCAATTTCACCTTAAAAATTGAAAATGTGCATCAGACTTTCAACACATATTTCAATGAGCAAATCCCCAATATAACAAAGCCAAAAGCTGCATGGAATTAAACTGTATTTGGATAATGCATAACTAAAGTGTTATGGCTTTTGAGCATCTCACAGGAAGGAGACCCTACAAAGTCTCTAGGTAAATTGTTCCAGTGCTTTTATCCTCACAATAATGTTTTCTCTCACATTTCATGCAGTACTCTGTATTTATTAATATAGATGTAATTATATATAATATATAAATAACCTCCCCACACACAACTCTTTCTTTAGAAAGATTCTTGTCAGATGCATAGGACCTAACTGCCTCCTCTCCTTTTGCCCAAACTAGAAATATGCAAAAGAAATGAAGACTGAGGCATAAACACATTTTCCCCAGGTACTAGAGCCTGTTCAAAACCTAATCCCCCAACTTCACATGTCAGATAAGGCTCATTTAGGAAGCTGAGATCATGGCACTGCACACAAGAATCACATGGGGCTTAAATGAACACCTGAAGTACTTAACACCTCAGTTTTGGGTGCATGTAAGAAGAGGATTTCAGTGCCCTGACAGGATAAACTTGCCAAGTGAGTTTGCAACATATAAACCAGAACTTATGGCTTATAGCTCTGTCTGATTTCACACTGTTCTCATGTGTGATACTGAAATGGATTAAAGTTTTTTTTAAGCCAACAATGCCTTTGGAACTTGACTTCCAAAGGGCTACTAAAAAGCTATTAAGAGAATCAATTCCTATCCTAATATCCACTGAAAGTCTTAATAGAAATTCATAAATAGGTAACCAACATTGACAGAAATTTTGGGTATACACCTTGTTTTAGAGATGTCAATAACCCACTTTTTTGTTCAGTATTTAAGTGGGATATAAGAAAATACCAACAGTTTCCATTCCCTTGAATTTTTACTTTCCTTGTACAAGTTTGTTTTATAAAAATGTGCCAAAACCTGAATCTACAAATTCAGTATGTGACTTGTTTTATACATCCGCTCATCCTGGGAAATTACTTAAAGGGAAGCAGCTAGAAAATGCAGAAAGAGAACAGCCTATGAACATTTACTCCTACCAGATTAAAAAAAAGAAAAAAAAAAGTCAACACACACACACACACACACACACACACACACACACACCAAGAACTAAACCTGTAGCTCCTTTTTGTTCACATGATTTATAGTACCATGTGTTGTGAAGCACTGATGCAAGTACCACATCTACAAACAACTAAAGTGTCATATTCCACCTAAGTGATGTCTGAATAGGTGGGATTTCTTTAGAAAATGAGATTCGCAGAATTAACTAGCCTAAAAGATGGCAAGCAAGAAGATGTTAGTGCAGCTTAATGGGCAGGACACCAGTAGAATGGCAGCTGCTCCTCCCCGGGTTAGCCACCTCCTGCACACCCTGCACAGCAAGGATCACACCCAGGGAACAGATGAATCAAAGTCAGGAAACCAGAGGGGCTTCTTATCTACAGCACCACTTATTTGGTGCAGAAACTACCAGGCAGACTGGAAGCAGCCCAGAGCAGCAAGGTAAGAAAAGAATAAGAACCTTGTAATGTAAAATAATTCAACGTCATTTTATGGCTATAACTCAATTCTCTCCACTAAAGAGCTCCAGAAAGATACCAGATAAGTCACTTGAAGCAAGACATATCACACACAGAATGCATATTCTACATTTCTTATGATCCAAAGACCAACACAGCAAGCACTCTGATAGAAAAGCACAAGATCTCATAATAGAAACCATAATTTATCAAGTATCAGTGACATTCTATGTTCTGAGATAAAAGATCATTCTCTTTCCTGCTAGGACACTGGAAACACTAAACATCTATAAAATGCCACAGCTAGGAGCACTAGAGAAAAACCTGGACTATGCTGTAAACAAGGCCAGTAGCCACTGTTTGGATGAAAAGGAAACAGCAACCACTACATTCTGTCCAGCAACTGAATGCAAGTCCTAAAAAGAGTTATTAACAACTATAAAACATGATAACATGCACTAGATGTTTTAGATATGCAACAGTCCAACCTTAAAACCTTTACCATGGGTTTTTGGTGTCACTCTGTACTAAAAGCTGCAGGCCTTTTGAAAAGCCACATCCTAGTAATTACATTTAGAAATATAATTTTAATCAAGTGATTTTTTGTTCCTAAACATCTAAAAATAAGGCTACAGAGATTCTACAGAGGCCTTTGACATTGCTTTAATTGCTTCCCTTCTTTAGGCTTCATATAAGCACACTAATTCTATCAGTAAAATAAAGCTAATCACTATCTTACCATTAAGACTTGCAGAGAAAGCTACGTTCCATAATTCAACTCCTCTAACTTAAGAAAGAAAACATAAACCAGTTAAGAGCATGTTTCCTTCCTGCTATTTCCTAGTGTATCACAAAGTCATGAATGACCAAGACACCTAATAGAGTCAACAAACTTTTCCAGAACACGAGCTTTTCTCATCTGCAAGCCAATTACAAAACATACCTGATTTATCATCTTGGACCTCAAACTCTGCCCCAGCGGATCCGAGAAGGGATGCACCGTGTTTGAGCAAGCGACAGATATCAAACCTGTCAAAACGTAACCGATCAGTTGAAGGTGAATCTTCCATTGGACTTTCCGAGCCTGGTTCTAGACAGAAAATAAAAATAATATTAATGAAAGTGGGATGAAATTTGTTTTCAGGCAAAGAGTAGGCAGAAGAGAAAGCAGGTTACGAGGAAAAAAATCCTCTTCCAAAGAGGATCATCAGACACATAGTATTCTGAAACACAATTCAAACGCTTCACAAAAAAAGTGAAAAAATGGCGTTTAATTGAGAAAATATAATTTTAAAATAATCAACTAACATCTGCTCTGTACATATATATGGCCAGTTTGCAGTTTAAGCCATACAACTCACAAACAACTCAAGCAAGTATCTTGCCAACACCATGTCACATGACAAAGTGAGGCATCCCTGGTATGGAAGCTGGACAGGAGTCTTGGCTTTGGGTATGGGAAGAAGCCAGCTACCAGAGGCTATCGAGGACTAGTTCAGCAGCACTTCTCAAATATAGCTGCAGATACAGCAGTTAATACTAATCTCAGAAGACAGTTGCTCCTCACAAGGGCTCTTTTTTTTTTTTTTTTTTTAAATGAATTCACTTCCAAAGCATCCTCTTGCTGACTCAAATTTGAGTGGCAAATATATGAGAATTGGACAGTTAAAAACAGCCACTGTGCCTCTACGGTTGCCTCTATTCTCCCATACAGAGAGAGAGTTTCACAGAAGCAATCCTAGAAATGACAGACCCGTGAATGAAATTTCCATCCTTGGAAGGATGGTGGAGTCTATAAATGAGGCTACTGAGTTCATAGATAAACACAATTTACTGGAAAAGCATCAGCACTGCTTATGGAAAAAAACCTCTAACTGGAATATCAGTGTTCTCAAAGAAATATGTGGAAGGAGTGGATAAAACAGGAATGTGTATATATATATAACAACATGATTAAAGTTTATACAGATGTATTTACACATATAATACAAAAATATGCAACTTCCAAGAATCTTTGGCAGAATTTCATACCAAACTGAAGTTAAGTTACCATGCAATTGGGAAAAAGCTATGGACTCAATGCTACTTGAGCAGCACACAGGAACAATGGGACATGATTGTCACTTTAAGATGACTAGAGTCAGGAATCAGTGCTGGAACCAGCTCTATCCCATGTCCTTAGCCACAAGATTTCACTGTGCACACTCTTCCCACTATTAAGCATATTAATTATACTAAAACTTTCAGGTAACCAAAATTCTCAGTGGCAGCAAGGAACAAGGACTCTCAGAAGTGAGTGATTAGCACAGACAGCAGATAAAACTGCAGCGTTAGAAACCTAATCCATGCCTGCACAATGCTCAATTCACAACTGACAGTCAGCACTCTATAAGGAACTTGAAGGTTCTTTTGACAGTTTTTTGTATTCACCAGCTCATTGTGCAGTGACAGCCAAAACAGTTGAATATATCTTGGGCTTCATCAGGAAGGACACCAAAAATGAGACAAAGTATCTCATTTTGCTACAATATATAAATACTAGCACTTTGGATGCTGGTGCAGTTCTTTAGTACGCATCTCCAGGAAGGCACGAGTGGGATCAAGCACAGAAAAGGGCAAATAAAGTGAATAAGAAGATGGAATAGCTGCCTTGTGAGGAGAGACCAAGGAGGCTATAATTCTTCAGCTTCGACAAGACAAAGTTGGAGGGCAAAAATATAATGAAAGATCACAAAAATCATCAAGGTAAAGACAGAAATAGCAAGTTCTAGAGTACTAGAGGAAGGAGACAATAAATGAAACAAGTATGAGATCAGCTTAATAGACAAGGGAATTTCTTAGTTAAAGAAAAAAAAAATATCAAAAAAGCCCAAAAATCCAAAAAACAGATACATGATTTCCTGGATCCCATGTCACAGAAGGCTGTGAATGGAGACAGTATCTTTAGGTTCATGAGAATTAAACAAAAACCATGGATAACAAGAGTTAAGCAGCAGTAGGGCTCTATCCTCCCAACATCCCTCATGCAAATATTTCAGATGCAGAGTGAAACAGGCAGAACAGACTGCAGCAAGTGACCATCAGGCAGATGGTAGGAGTTGGGGAACAATACAGTAGAAAAATGTTAAAAAATGACAATAATGGGTTCAAAGTTTGATTGCTTCACTAATTATTCAAGTGAAAGAACAAAAATTTCTGAGGGTACACAGCGTATGCGTGAGATTCTTAAGGGAAGCAAAGGTCTGGCACATTGCTCTAACTGAATACAAACATCTAAAGCCAAAAAGATTTACTGCAATCAACACATTAGTGCTCTCAAAAACCAAATGGTACAGTTTCCTTGAGAAGTCTGAGACACAAGCAACTCAACAGAATTTAAGCACCTTGTTTTGATCTTGGAGTTGGATTCCACTCAGGTACATTTTTCACTATTGCTTCAACAGCCTGGCCAGCTGCGATACGAGTATCCCAGTTGGTACTTCTTAAATACACCAGCACCTTTAAAGAGAGGTTGCACAATGAATTAGGTCTTTAAAAATAAATAAATAAATGAATATAAAGTACTTGTAAAACCATCTACAAACTGTTAAACACTATCTAAAATACACTTAACGCTACAGATCAAGCCAATTACAAAATACAGAAAAACCCTCAGGAATATGAAGGGAACACAAGCTTTTCATTCACATTGCTCTGCCTTGCAATAGCAGGACAGTAAGAACTTTTAAGATGACTTATGCCCTGTTAGTCAAATTCAGCAAAACCTTCCTCTTTAAGATACAGGCTATTTCCTCCAAGCATTCAGCTAAGCCTGAAACTGTTTTTTGAACACTTCCTTTCAGAAAGCAAAAGATTAATAGACCCGAAAACTTTGAAGTAATTTTACCCAAGAAGAGAGACAACACGGGTCACCTTTAGCAACAAAGGCTTCTCTAAACTAATTTAGTACTATGCCTTGAACCTGGAAAAACTGTTTCTTTCACTGAGAGTGGTTTGTTATTCATGACTTCCTGGCCACTCTGTTGATAGCACCAATTGCGGTGAGGGCACCTGTTCAATAAGAACAGAATTGAGGTCACTCAGTCATTTCCAGCTGTCAGACATGAACTATTTTTGGTGTTTTTACTGGACTTGGCCAGATGCAAGTCTCAAACTAACAGAAATCTGTTTCCATTTCCCAGCCCTTTTAAAGGCATACAGCCTCTTATAATTTTAATCCTACGTCATACATGTAACGATAGTTAAAGGCAGAAGCAGAACTTTTAAGAGGCAGCAGGCTTAACAGAAGCAGCCTCCTAGTTTCTTCAGCCATCTGTTTTCAGAAAATACTGCAAAAAACTACACAATTTTTGCTGTTTCTTCCCACAGGACACACCCCATAAAACGAGTTTTACTCTCACTGTTAATGAGATGAAAGCATGTGAAAAAAAGAACAAAAAGATGCTTACTTTAGATAAGAGATTGTTCAGTTCATGAGGATGCAGTTTCACTACTTCCCCAAGTTGCTGTGCGGCTGCTTTTCTTGTTACTGGCGTCGTACCGGTGTCCAGCAGAATAAAGAGACGATCAAGCCTAAATATGATTAAGAAAAGCTATTTACAGCTCAGCTGCCTGTTTCTATTAATATAGATCCTGATTTTTCCAGTTTACTTCATGCAAATAAAAGAAGCATTTGCCTCAAAATGGTCAACCTACAGACCGAGAAACATTTGATTTTCTATTGGGAAGTTGGCCTATTTTAAAAACACAATGAAACAAAGAAATTAACACAGGAAAATGAAAGATTGCTTTAAAACAAATCTGCAAAGTGCAGGAAAATAAGTGAAAGGTGCCCCACTTTTGTCAAGCTATGACACTTCCAATCTTGAAAACCGTTTGACTGTAAGCAGTTTTCAACAACCAGTTCTGTCCAACAAGAAAAACAGAGCTCTCAATTCCTTCTCTTACTGCAAGTTGTCATTTCTTTTGAAGACACCATGTGACCTGCAACACAACACTCTGCTTTCACAGGATGACACAAATTCTTACTTTTCACCTATTTTCCCTCAGCTCCCTGGAGTATACAAGACCAACACAGTTGTTTTATTTATAGATTTGAAATAAATTTGATACTTCAGCCTTCCCATGAAATATGCGGGAATTCAGTCAGTGGATCAGCATGCACAGTAGCACTGGATTAGCTAAAAAACATCTGGACAACTAAAGGAAAAACAACTTTTTCCTTTAAAATTGCTGCACAAGCAAGCAAGCAAAGAATTTATTTTCCCCCCTCCCTCCTAAATCAGGCTATCCAGATAATTAAATCGATGATAAGAGACATATCTTTCATTACTGTTTACAAAGTTCCTACCTTATCCATTAGGTTCTGGGCATTATGGAGAACCAGTGAACACCATTCTCAAATCTGCCCAGGTAGTGCAACCAGAATTGTACTTTCTAGCCTTAAACTTAACGATTTTAGTGGTATTTTACAGTAGCAGATGAAGGTGGAATTAATGGGACCTTGAAGCTCACCCAGGTCAGTTAAACAAACTGAGGTTACAGATAATCTGACAGAAAGACACTTTAGGTTCAAATAAATACATGAAAGGGAAAAATATTTTTCATGCTAATCTACTGCCATTACTTACTTGTTAAAGTTGTATTTGACCAATTTCCAAAATGTAATGCCCTTTCTCTTACATCTTTGCCTTTTGTATTTTCTTAGACATATTTAAACTGCACTTATTCCTGAGAGTTTCTGCAACAGAACCTCAGGGGAATAACTATGCTATACAGCCAAGGCAAAATGCTGTAGAAATACAGATATTTGTAAAATTCAAACCTTTTCAAAACTGCAAATATTACGCTAAATATTTATTAAATACATGTTTTCCAACTTCAGCTCACTGTGGGATTTTTTTTTAAACCTTTCTGACATTTTCCAGTTTTATATTTTAATTTCTTTAAACAAAACTGAAGATCCAATTGCTACAACTTATTTTGAAACTTGCATTAATAAAAGCCTAGTGGATTTTGTAGAAGTCAGGAAGTGAATGAAAAAGCTTTATAAATTCAGGTTTTCAAAATCTCTTATACTGCACTAGTTAGGAAGAATAAACCAGTTACTTCCAAACTGGGTCACTACTTCCCAATATTTTCCTCAATAAATTTCTAGCAGCAACGCAATTTAAAGCACTCAGTACTACTCAATACAAAATACACTGGCTTGTAGATCTACAAGAGCTTGCTTTAACACACTTCTCCTACTTAAACTCATCCTTTTCAACCTTCATCTTTCCACAAAACATCTATTTTTCATATCCTCAAAGGGCTTGCCAAGCCATGCCCCCCATTCCTTTAACTATCACAAAAATCTCTGATAGTTCCATCTCCATATGGAGATGGAGTTTCCATCTCCATCTCCAAACTGAAGCAGAAGGTGCAGTTTAAACCACTTCTTCTGCTAGGGCTCATGTGTCAAAACAGGAGGAAACCACTATAATGACCCACCCTCAAGACACTTAAGTTTAATTCCAGTGTTAGTTACAAAACTAGTTATATCTGCTCCTATAATCTACAACTTCTGATGCTTTATTACCTAAAAATAGAGACGAGTAACTGCTATTGGCCTCCCAGGCATTCAACATGCACTTATAGTGCTGTAAGTGCAGCCCAGTGTGGCTCAAAACTCAAACGTAAAACAGAACTCAACATCATTATGGTGGGTAAACAGTGAAGTGTTTGGTAAAACAGATTAAAATTTACATTACCTTCAGAAAGGGTTCAACATAGGCTATAAAAACTGCTCTAAACACTCTAAACATAGGCAGTCGTGAGAAAAATATAGATCACTCAGAGGAAGAAAAAAATCTAAGAAAACCAGGAGAAAGGTATGCATTTCTATCAAATAACTCAAATACTAATGAATGCTAAATGGAATAGATCTCCAAGACAGTTCTCTAGCACATGAGCTCTGCTGTAATTAGTTGAAACTGAAATTAAAAATATAAAATCTTTAAATTAACTCATAAGCAGCAGTTTAGGCAATACTGCCACCATCCAATCCAGAGTCACCTACATCTCACTGATGGGAAAGCAATCTTAGCTACCTCCATATGAACTCATGCTGTATGAGCTCATTGCAAAACACTTTTATCATTTGAAAAGCCTGGTGTTTCTAATCAGTGCATCTTGCTGAAGTACAATCTTCAGAAAAGAACCTGGAGCAGCAATTCAAAACTTTTAGTAAATTCTTAGGACCAGTTCATATGCACTGCATCCAAATAAAGCTACGGTGGGTTTTCTTTTACGAAAACCCACATGAACTTTTACACCAGCAGAGTTCATTAGAGATTTTTCTCACACAGAGGCACTAATTCAAGTGTTTAAAAACTGGCATCTAGTAGCTTCCGAGATACTTTAGAATGAGTCATCCACATGGGCTGGTAGACATGACACAGGACATAGAGGAGATCCTTGTCCTCCTGGAGTGGACGGGACACTCTATTACCTAGGCGGGCACAAGGCAAGGGAATCCTTCCCAAGCAAATATTCCAAGTCATCAAAACTAAAATACTTAAGTAAAGCACACTAACTTTGGTAAAACTGACCAAGACTTGAATTCTTCCCTCCAGCACAGGACTGCCTGAGGGACATTCAGAAATAAACAGTATCTCTGATTAGGACATGAAAGGAACACAAGAAAGTCACCCCAAACTGGACCAGGTTCTTCCACCTCTTGGCTACTTTTACTCTAGAAGAGTTTCTCTGGGCAGTTCTCTAGCAGATCTGAACTGCTTTTTACCAGAATAGTTAGGTCAAAAAGGGCACAAATCACCTCTCTAATCAACATTGTTATGCAGAGTAACTAAACGAAATCTACATGCATGACCAACTAACACAGCTTTGCAACTAAACTTTGAAATTTATCATTTCTTCCTCCCCAGCAGTGAACACATCTGTTGCTCCTTCCAGTCTGCTTTCTGCTCAGTTTTCTATCAGCCCTGGGAAGAAGAAACAGCCCTGGGGACATCAGCTGCATTAGGCCAATTCCATTCTTTGTGCTTTGTTCTCCAATTCCCCACTGCCTAAAGCTGCATCTCCAAGAGGGGTACTCTCCATTAGGATGGACATCTACCCTCATCTTTAAAACTATGCTTACAGCACTATGCTGACAATGGAAGGGCATTGATTTGAGCCCTTCAACTAAACCCATACTAGGGGGGGGGGAGAAAAAAAGCAGGGCATCTAATGATGAGGCCAAGATACAGAGACTATCAATGCTACCTCCAAAAATGTTTTGGAAGGACAACACATTTCCATCAAAACATTTGCATTTTTGTACTTAAAGTAGAAAAAGGACAGTAAACTGATCAGTCTGGACTCTTCAGCTATCTTTACTGGTAAGTTCAACATGCCAGGGAGCAGTCCCATAGAGTGAAGACCAACCAGTACCTGATAGCTCACGTGTAGGGTAGCACACAGTCCAAGCCATCAGTAAAAAGCCAGGTATATAAACCCCGGTGGGGTGGTCCTGGGAATGCTCTAAGCAGAACTGTCTCCAAACTGCTATGTGAGACCTAACAAAAGGCCACCTTCTTTAAGGGTTAATGGTATAAATCATGTTCTAGGACACAAAAACAGCCCAGTCACTTTCTCAGTGTGGAAATAGCTTTAAAAGAAAATCAGGAAACTTCATTAAACAATAATTTAGATGAGGCAGGGGTTTTGGAGATGACATCATTGTGAAATTCAACTTCTAATGTAGATGCCTTAGGATTTCTGTTGACATGACAGGCCTTTGTTCAGATTAGTGTTTCATCATTTGGTCAAATCCCAACTTCGCCAGCTTCATGAATTAAAAAAAAAGGAATTAAAATATTAAATATTCAAACTTTGCAATATACAATTGGCAAGGAATAGAAATAAAATCCTTGAATAGATTTCAGAACAAACACAAGAATATCTACAGAGAATGGATTGTGATTTTACTTCCTGTAGGTGGGGAATTGTGGAATACTCAGTTACAAAGACTGGGCTGCAGACATGAGAAATCCTTGTTTCCCCCAGAACACTGAGTTAAGTGAGTTGGGTCAAATAGGTCACTGTACCACATCCCTCACACACTCCTGTCCTCCACCAAGAAAGTGCAACACCAGGAACGAGGAACATAGTTACCAGTATCTGACATGGTAGAGGGACCCATTCAACAAGAGAATCGTAACCACCAATACGTAACAGAGCTACACTGACAACGTCACAGATTCTCTTGCTTTCTAACTTTACCGAACAACTTCATGTTTTAGAAGACATTAGATTTTAAATGTTTAAAAGACATAAGTCACAAGACAATGATATATATATATATATATATATATATATATACACATGCACAAATGTTAGAACTAATATAATTCCATACGGAATGTATATTATATAACATACTCCAATTACAAACCAGCAACAAAGTCTGCATGTGTATCTAGGATCAACAATGGAACACAAATTTCAGCTCAGCTTGCCCACCCTTTCACTTCAAAAGGTTTTTCAGAACTAAATGAAGCACATATAACCAAACACATCACAGAAATAAGAAACAGCACACACACACACACACAAACACAAAATCAAACAGCTGTAAAAAATACACAACTACAATAGGGAAAAAGTGTATCAATGAGCAAGAATGCCCTGCAAGTCCTTGTAAGGGTTACAATTCTTATCAGGGAGGATTCATGGTTTCAGCTTCCAGCCAGTCTGATAGGTGTCTTGAGAAGCTGGACAGCTCTATCTCCTGTGGCCAGTGGGGTGTGTGTTTGCACACATATACATGTACATACAACTCTACCTCCCCACAACTTTACTATAATAGCCCTTTAAACATTTTTTCCCCTCTAAATCAGAAAAGGTAAAGGTATTCCTAGCCTACACTCCTGTTGTTGCAGCACATGTTAGTTAAGAAAGTACTGAAAACTCTAGAAACTAGAAGTAACATGGGCAAAACTCAGCCTAGCTTGCAATAGCAAGATGTTACACTCTCCTGTATTTGTTTAGGGAAGTGCCTTAGCATTCCCCTGAGAAAATGGTCTTTAAAATACAAATATTTCAGATGGAACTTAAAGATACAGCTATTCCAGTAAAAATACCTTTTTACTGGATTTTAAAAGCTTGTGTTTCCTTCATAGTGTAAAGACTCAAAAATATGAGAAAGACGTTAATGGCTTTGGAGTTCTAATAGTGACACATGAAGAGTCTTTGCAAATAGTTTTCCTTTAACTATTAGTCATTTATACATGAAAATTTAGAATAGAAACTGAAAGCTACTACTGATACAATCATCTATTGACACTCAACCATTCTCAGTAATCTCAGAACAATGATTGCTGTAATTTTTAGTAAGCTGGTACTGTTGTTTTTTTCCACCTAAAGTATCTCCAAAAGATTACTAATGAGCCATTGCATTTATGCACACAGATTATGCATTCTTAGGAGCAATGATGCTGAAGCAAAACTCACTTCCCTTCTCAACTACATTGAGAAGAATATATTAGCTGTGCAGACCTACACTTCCGTATATACATATATAAAAAAAGTGTTTATGAAGTTAGCTTGCACAATCACAGAAATAAAGAAAGAAATGCACCTTCCCATCTATCAATACATATTTTTGGAGAGGATACATTCATTATTTTTAAGAGTATATATAAAGAAATGAACATAAAAAAAATCTATTGCACTCACTCTATCTCTCCCTCTACAGTTGCATAAGCAGAATCACTCAATGAAAGATGATGCCAGCTCTTTAAAACTGTACGAGCTAACTGGAACTATCCAGAGGACAAGTTAAATGGCACTAGTAGAGAACCTATCAGCCACACCCTGTACAAAAAATGCAGTTTTGCAGTATATAAGTGTACTAAGCAAGTATCTGTAGAAAGGCTGAAGGGAAAGGATGTTAGGAGTTCTTTGTTCTGAAACAAATACTGATGACAGGTTTTTTTCAGGGCTCCTGCAGTCTACCTGCTAAAAGCTTAATTTGGAGGAAAAAAAAAAAAAAAAAGAAAAAAAAAAAGAAGCTGTATCAGTTCAAGATGTCATGGACACTTTTCACTGTATCTTTTAAGGAAACCTGTCCAAGGTCAGATTTATACAGTATCACTTCTGAAAATAACATAAAGTTTGAAGAGTTCCAGGAATAGCTCAAGTGTTACAGTGTTCTAAAACACCCAATTCCTTTACATGATCTACAGGTGGAACTGAAGCAATTCCCCACCAGTTCAAAGACTCACCAGCATTAGGGCACTTCTATTAAAGCTCCACTTATGTTCAACTGTGTATAGTTTCAAATTTAAACTGTGACACTAAAGCAATGTGTCTCTTGTGATAACGTGACAACTGGAAGAATCATCTTTTTGTGTTGCATACTGAAGCTTAAGAGTTCTTCTTGTTCAAAATGGATAATTTCTTCTTATGCCATTGACAAATGAGAACAAGTGTACTGACATCTTTGCATAAGGTACTAAAGTTTTCCTCTAAAGCAGTGTAATTTCATAGAATACAAAACCACTGGTAACTAGATTTTAAACTAGTGTTCACAGCAGCCAACGGTCTCAGAATATAAACTATTCTGCTATATCTTGATATTCTAGTTAGCTCCCATGCCACATGTAGCTCTGCATAATTATTAAAGCACATTTCCCTTACTGTGGTAAAATTAGAGTATTACTTCATTTTACAAGATAGCTTACACTAGTATTTTAATGTATTCATTAGTATTGTTGATTTCTTACTTTTTATGTAGAGTTTAGGAAAAAATCCCCCATATAGATAAACAACTTGATATTAAAGGCCTAATACAGATCCAGAGATACTTTGCAGGTACTTCCAAGCCTCTCTAACTAAAGCAACTGCCACTACAAACCTTAAAAGCTGTATTACCACCATAAATATTCATTAATAATTGATTTTCATTACATGTGCCTTCATTCTGCTTTGGAGAATGGCGAACTTCTGGCACTATAGTCCCAACATATCACTTCATAAATAGAATTTACTTCTCTTACAGTACTTCAGAAGTACATAGACACTACCCACACGTGACTTGAGGCTCATCTATCGCAAGGTTAATGTGGATTTAGGGTTTCAGCTATTCTGTATGGCGGCCTAATGTGCCCATCTCCCCCCCACACGCACAAAAAGGAAAAGTGATGAGAACTTGCGCTCTCTTTTCTCCGGAGAGCTCCATTTCGACGTGCCCCTGCACGGGCAGGCTGGCAGCCCTGGCACACCCTCCCGCACATGTGTATGCAGATACTACCCGAGCGCTGAGGCCGAGCCAGGAGGCGGCGGGCGCTTTTCTCCATGAAAGCCGCCTTTATTTCTGTCACTTCGCGAGTGGCAGCTCCGAGGCGCAACAGGGCCCCGCTCGCCGCTCCGGGGCGGGGGTGCTCGGCGAGGCCTCCGGCCCGGCCTCTCCACCGCGGCGCGGCCCACAGGGCCCAGGCGCTGGCAGCAGCGGGAGGCTGCGGAGCCCCGGGCAGGGCCCTGGGAGGGGGAAAGGGGGGGCTCCCGCTTAGCTTGGCCCGGAGCCCGCACGCGGGCGGCGGAGCGCGCAGCCGCCCCGAGCCCCGGCGGGGCGGCCGGGCCCGGGCCCCCGAGGAGCGCGGAGCCCGGGCCCTTCTGTTACCCGCCCGTCCCCCCAGCACCCAGGGCGGCGAAGCCGAGGCCTCGGGGCCACGCTGCCGCCCTCCTCGCCCGCTCCTACCGACCTGGAGACGGCCATGGCGGCCGCGACGGGGCCTGGCGGCGGCGCCGCGGT
>JAUBOD010000059.1:2708828-2726425 GCA_032353885.1 Nothura maculosa
CAGCGGTCGGGGTCTGGCTGCCGCCGGGAGGGCGGCGGCGGGGCGGCCGGAGCGGTGCGCGGCCCTCGGAGCGCGGGTTAAAGCCTCGATTCCCCCATCGCCGGGGCGAAGCCCAGTGCCTGGTTTTATACGAGCAGCCATCTTGTATTTATTCCCTTCCTCCATGATAGCCGCTTCCTGATTGGCAAGGGCGCCCGGCCGCAGCCAATAGAAAAGGCGCTTCTAAGGGCCGTGAGGGAGGGCGCTCAGCGCGCCCGGGCTGAGCAGGAGCGGCCATGGAGGCTGCCGAGCCGGCTGGGGAGGGGGCCGCGGGCCTCCGGCGGGCCGTACCATTCCTCGCGCGGGGGGAGCCCTCACAGGAGAGCGCCAAGCTCCTCTTCCCAGAGCAGGCAAAGAGGCTCCAGGAGGTGAAAGTTGACGCTCTCCTGCTGTTTCCGCCATGGATGCGGCTTTCCCATTCGCCAGCGTGGGCCGAGAGGAAGGCTGGGCGCTGCGCGAGCCCCCGCCGCGGCCGAGGTGAGCTCTTCCTCGGCCTTCGCCCCGCGCGGTGGCGCAGGCGGCGTGGCCGCTGGGCGCCACGGAGACTACAGCTCCCGGCGTGCTCCGCGCGGCACGGCGGCCTGCGCGGGATGGGGTGGGGGCTACTCACGGCGCGGCCTCGCGCCCGCAGAGCGAGCGGCCGTTGGCGCCGCCGCCCCGCGCCCCTGTGGGGAGCCAGGGGCAGCCGAGCAGCTGCCTGCGCAGCGCGGCCCGGTCGCTGCTTCTGCGGGCCAAGGCGCTGCCCGCCGCTCCCTCGTGCCCTGGCGCAGCCCTCGCCTCGCCCCCAGCCCGCCCGAGCTGCTCAGGCGGCCGCAAAGGTCGCCAGTGATGGCGCCCGGCAGCCCCTCTCTTTCCCCGCCCGTCTTGCGCAGCTTGTCCGAGTTTTCTCTACTGTGTGTGGGGGGGAATCGTGAGCCTCAAGTGCAGGCCCTCAGCTCCAGGGAAATACAAATGGAGATGATGATTGGGAGTGTTTGAATAATCACTTAAATTAATGATCATAGGGATGTAAATTTAACTGATGTATACACCTTTCACGTGATAGGGAGAGAAATATGGAATTTACATAAATACATACATTTGCATAATTGTGCATGATAATATAGCTTTAATCCAAGTCCGCTGTGGTGCACCCAGTTGTTAATTCCATACCAGGTTATTCTAAAGGTGTTTCTCTCCCTGCTTTTCTCCTGATGGTGCCAACTCACTACATAACTACTAGAGGTGAACTCGGGTTCAGTTCTGTGTCTCTATTCTCCTGTTTGCTTCCATCAGCACATGCATATCCCAAATACATACTATTTCTGCCTGCATGTTCACCATTCCTTTATACTTCTATAACCAAGGCACACGGATACGTAATCTATAACCATGCATGGGTGCTGCTTGTAACAACAACTTAAATTAATTTGCTAGAATTCAAAGGGGAGAAAGGCCAAAAAGGAATGCTCAAATACACATGGAGACAGCCTCTATCAACACTGGGGAGCAGAATGCTGCCTCGCTGCCTTCCTCTCTGCTGTGGTTAGGAGCTGGAGACCTAACCAGCTGCTACTTCAGAAGCACCAAACTCCAACAGTATGAGCCAGCCCAAGGCCTCCATGTGGCAATATGTGGCCAGGGCAAGCTGCAGACTCCATTTTCTATGGTAGAAGCAGCTTTTGGCCAAGTTCTAGCTTCCGAGGCCCAGATAATGCGTCTTCCCCCTGTCATGGCCTTCGTTGAATAACCTCCTTCAGGGAATAGCTGTTGACACCACTTAGTCCTTACTGCCCACTTAGTCCACCTGCCCACCTGGCTCAGGAACTGGAGATGTGTGGGTGACAACCAAGGCTCTTCCTAAGGCCGGCAGCCCTTGTCCTTTCCCCACAGCAGCGTGGTCTGGGGTTATCTTGAGGTGCCTTTTCCCCCATGTTCCGCATCTTGGAAGATGTTGTGTTCTGCCACAGCCCTTCTGCATTTTTACCCTAGAATCAAACCCATAAGCAGTGAACACGTACAATAACAGAATAACACTTAGCAGCACTGAAGTCAGTGACCATACTTCGCAAACTCCATACTGTTCAAGGGAGACAGTGGGCAAATGTAAAGCTTTGAAATGTCGTCCAACCCATCACTAACATGATCCCTTCTTGCTGTCTCCTGTAACAGCCCTTGGGCGCTTACTGAAGCGCTCCCACAATTGTCCGCACCTTCCTCCCTGCCCTGGTGCGACAGGAACAATAACAAGGGTGTCTGTCTCTCGTGGTGCTGCGGGCACACCCAGAGCTGTGAGAGCTCGGGATCAAGGCATGAGGGGTGTCTCCACCTGTCCTGTGCGTGCGCCCTTTCCCACATGTTTTGGTGCCTGCAATCTGGCTCCGTGGCGGGGAGGAGCAGCAGGGATATAGGGCTGGGAGCAAGCAGAGAGTGAATGAATGCAGGTTAGGAACTGTTGACAGGGATATACAGCAAACATCCTTGATAATATTTGTTTGTTTGTGTAGCCAGGAATTACCAGCCTTTCTCTCCTGCAGTGAGTGTTATTGAAATGACCCTCAGGTGTTACCTCCAACGCCCACGTAATTCTAACATCCTGTATCTTCTCAGGTTCCTTGAAAACACTTTTTTTTTTTAACAGCACTCAAGGCTGAGCACCCCTCAAACATGAAATAAAATCTGTTTTGAACAAGTCCATAATGCTTATATTGTCTGAATTAATAAATAAAGAGAAGTGAAAATATTGATGGTGGGTCAGAGCACTGGCTGAAATGGTGATGAACTGCAGTCCAAACAAAGCAGTCTGCAACAGACGGGAAGAATGATTTATTGCTTAGCAGCAGGCATTCTGAAGGAAATTCATTTAAGTTTCCCAGCATATATTTCTGTGTTTTCATGTGCCATTTATGTACAGGAGATCCTTGCTGAATTGTTTACCTATGTCTTCTGCTCAGGCTTTTTCCTACACCCTATGAAAACTACTGCTTCTTTACGTCCTTACCTGTTGAGCAGCCCATAAGTCAATCATCTTTGCACATTGGTTTTTGGGTAATTTTTTCAAGGCGTATCTAAACAATCTCTTTTTTTTTGCAACATTAGAAGAATCCTCTATGCCTCTCTGCTGTGTGCTGGTATACTCCCTCAAACCTGCTCCTAAATTAAATAAGAAGTTGCTTTATAATTGTTACTTCTTGCACAGATCTCAATTACTTTTATTTTGATTTTCTCCTTCCATAAACTCTTATTACTCAGCCTGTAGATTCATAGCCCCTGAAACTTTGTGTGTCTACAGAGCCAAAGAAAAATTGGTGCAGCCTTCAAGTGCTACAGCTGTGCAAATAATAGATGACAGATGCAGAGTTTTCTATTAGAAACTATTCTGTTAGATTTTTCTTGCCTTGAGAGTTTGCAGGTTTGTGTTGCTTAGGATCATGTCAACCTCTTTTTTTTTATTTTTTTTTTTTAGCAGAAGATTAACACTTTATACTGCCAGTGTGAATAAGAGATGGTTTTTGTAGCAGCATGCATATAGTGAAGTGGCTCTTTTATTCCATTTTAAACCCTTTGGAAATCTCATCTAAATAGGAACTACTCTTAGGAGCTTGTTCCTGCTTAGCAGATTGTTCAAACATCTCCTTTGCTGATATCTGAATCACTGCCATTATTTTATCTTTACTGGAATAAATTGTTAGGTGAAAAAAGTTGTTCAGAGATAATTTTTTTCATTATAGACTGATGCAGATCAGTTCAGTTTTCTCTGCAACTTGCTATTTCTTAATTATGCCTTCTATTCAGAGGTCTGCAAATTAACCAATTATAAACTATTCTGGCATACTTCAAAATTCTGTTTTATTTTCATGCATTCAATGGTTTGCTCTTCAAGCATTTCTCAAATCTATTTTTATTTTACCTGCTGTAGCTTAGACTCTTTTTTACCAGTGTCAAAAAAATTGGATTGCCAATGAATATTTATTTTTCTTGAATAATCTTATCTCTTTCTACATAGTTAATACTTTTCTTGTTATTTTGCTAGGTTTTTTTTGTTTAAAGGATTACTTATCTTCAGTCTCCCAGGCTTCATGAGTTTCCATACCAAATGCCATGGTTTAAATGAGCTCATATTTACCCCAGGGACATTTTCACAGGCTTTGTACCTGTCTCAGAAGCCTCCTTTAAAAGTGACAACTTTTGTAAGGTCTGCCTTGAGAGTTCCTGCCCATGATCAGGCTGAATGCTGACTGAGAGCTCTGACAGTGCAAAGAGCAACTCAGGAGATATCAGTGAAAAACCATATTCTGGGACACATCAGAGAGAAGCCATTGTCACCTGCAGCACAGATGAGCAATATCTGTGAAATGTTTCCTGGGCTCCCCTTTCTTAGGACCTTGGAGCAGTCTTTCAAGGATCAGGGAGGATGAAACCACCAACAACCAAATGTCCTTGGAGTTGTTGCATTTGTTTCATGACATCTTGTTACCTCTGACCTTATTTAATGTAGTCCATTCAGTGTAACTTTCCTGAAGAGGCTCTTGATACCATGAGAGTAAGAAGCGAACACAAACTGGTGCTTTTCTTTGGTCATCTCTTCCCAGGGACTTTATGTCATTGGGCTCAATGGACACGGCCAGAAGTGGCTCCTTGCCCCTCTCCATTATCTAGACAGTCTCATTGCATATTCCTAAAATATTCACCTATGTTTCAATTACTGCATGGTGTGTTAAGCAAGCTCATCTACTTTTTCCTCCCATACTAGTAGTCTTAAAAAAGATATTTTGTCATAAAATCTTTTATATGGAAGTCCTTTCTCATTGACAAACAACTTGTTACCTATTCTGCATTTTAGGGCTCATGTTTTATATATGTATACATATAGAAAAACAAATATATGGTATCAGAGTTTTTTTTTCTAGCTCAACTCTAATTTTCCTTCCTATTTTATTTTAGACACAGATATGTCTTTCACATTGTTGTTATTCTTAGCACATAGGCCTTAGGTTTGGACGGTTTACTGTTCCTGCAGTTGTTCTTAGAAAATGCTGTCAATTATTTATTTCATATAGTTCTTATCTTTTTCAAAAAAAGCTTTTCCTGTTTTACATTTACAAACTCTTCATTTTTACTTCTTTCTGAATAATTTTCTTAGTAACTACACAGTTTTTGTATTTTAAAGAGGTCATTCACTAAAGGTGGCTTATGAACTCTGAACTGTTATGAGGTTGATAAGTGACTCCTGCAGATAACTGTACCATTATACCACATCTCTCACTAACAGTGGAAAGAATTCCATTTACATACAGAAAATTGCACATACACTTATATACATATAGACATGTATATGTTTTACTCATACATTCATGTATAAAAACAAATTCAATATTTCATTCACAGAAAAAAAATGGAGAGAAAAGCCCCTCTCATTATCATAGTTTTTTTGTTTTGTTTTTGTTTTTTTGAATCGAGATAACAGACAAAAATGAACCACAGCGGGAAGCAAAAAGAATGAAAGTAGTAAGGTCAAATTCCTTCTATAGATCTACAGCTACAGATTTACAGACCTATAGAAAAATATAGCAAGAGAATAGTTTGAGTAGGAACAAATGATACCAGAAAGATAATTTTATTCTATTTATTTCTAGTTGTACCAGAAATATTTTTATTAAGATTTAAGCTTGTGTGGCTATAAAGATTTTTTTTTGTTTAATTCCAATAGTTAAATTGTTCTGTGTTCATGAGCTAGGGCAAGAGGGACATTACCCTGTGCAGTAAAAAGACTGGTCTATGTAGTTCCAGTGTGCACAAACTGAATAGAAACAGCATAAATAGAAAAGCACCTTTGTCATTGGGGACATAAGGATGTGGAAACACTATAATGCTGAATAAACAGGACCAGAAGTTTCGCATCTAGCCCAGCTATTTCCAAAACCTGCTGCATTATAAAGATAGAAAAGAAGGCTTATCTGTGGCCTTCATCACAAGCTCTAGTATAATTACTGAGCTTAATTTAAATTTAAAAACAAGTCATGAAAACATACCCTTTGCTATCTTTGAATTTTATTAAAACTATTATATTAAATGGTAGAAATCAATTTTTCTTTTGCAAATTAAACTACCGTTTCTCAGAATACATTTTAGACCTATTGAAATCTTCTGGTATGTAACTTTTGAAAGTCAGAATTTACCTTTGTTGTTAAATAGTTCCTCTGTGTTGCAGCTACTAGAATATAGTGCGCTTCCTATTTTGGCTGAGACTATAGACAACGATGAATCAGTGCTGGCATTTACTTTGCTATGAGTTTGTATTATTTTCTTCTATTTCCTATGTACATCTGCAAACCTTCCAAAAATACACTGACATTTGATGCCTAGATATCAATAACCGCTTGTATTCTCATCTCTTAATGATGGGTTGATTTTGCTTTGTAGTATTTCTTTCAAAATAAAAGCTCCTCTCTGTTAAAAGGATCATTTAAAGGGTCATTTAAAGAATTGCATATGAATCATCTTCATCTGTGTCAACTTTTAAGTATATTTGCCTTGAGGGTCTTTCATCTGTCTTTATGAAGCATTAATCGTGAGCATATCTTGTAGAAGATTACTGCTTACAGTGTGAGTCTGCCCTGGCTTGCTTACTATGATTATTGTGAAAGTATTTACTTCAAATTCATATATTTTACTTTGTTTCACTCTTTCATGACTGCAAGGTTTATGTTGTGAGTCTAGCAGGAGCAGCATTATGGTGTATTTTGATTATGCCCCAGAAAGTGTGCAGTATCATGCATGTATATATAATAAACAAGTATGGATTTGATCCACAGATTCCTCAAATAATAGGATTCAGGATGATTCCTGAAATCCAGGCGTAACATAGATTGATCTCCATGTGTGTAATAGAAGCAGTTGGTGGAGCAGTTTCTTATTTGCTGGTCAGATTCCGGAGGGAATATCTTCAGGATATTATGCTACACACCAACTAGATTTAAAGCTCCAGGGGAAGCTGTAATTAGTTTTAAGTTCCCACATGAATTTATTGCAGGATGGAGGTCAGGGTGCTCCTGTATTCTTCCGATAACTGTTATTTACATCAGCGTGGTACTTACACAGAGCCACAGGCACAGGTTATGAGACCCAGATAAGGCGTTACTAGGAACTCGTGCTTTCTTTTCTGCCTTTACACCCAGTCATCTTTCAGCAGCTTTTTTTTCCACACACGATTTGCACATTTCTTCCCTTACAATGATAACACTGTCTCCTGACATTTTCATTTTTGTCTCTTCATTTTTTTCCTTCCACTTTTTTTTTCTATCCTTCCCTAGTCATTGTCTTCTTTCACCTACAGGAAAAAAGAGGGATGCTGTGGCCTGCAGCAAGGTTCCTTCCTCACATGGTTCAATTTCTGTCCCTGTTCTTGTTTCTCTGTATAGATTTCATAAGAAAGGGAAAAGGGGATCTGCAGGGATTTTCTTGTTTTGTTCTTTTTTTTTTCTGTCCACAGAAAACAGTAAAATGTTGTCCACTGATGACCAAAGTGAATAAAAGCCCGTTCAACTAAGAGGGATTAGTTGATAACAGCATGGAGTTATTGCTCTTTCTATGTGCACAGCTTAAACTGCTGTTCACAACAGTGAGGGTTTCATATGACCTTGTTGAAACCCCAGATGGGGGTTCACTCCTTTCGAAAGGATGGAGCAGATTCAAAATAACTAAGATTTTGAAGTATCTGTATGTTCGGACACCTATTTCATGCATCTTAAAACAACTGTTGTTCAGGTCACTGAAGAGCTGCCTCTGGGTTTTCTGTATGTGTTTTTCTCGAGGTTTCCTCAGATAGCAGCAGGATATGTGTGCAGTCCTGGTGCTGAACTCCATTCAGGGTGCTGGGAGGTGGTTACAGATCTGGTGGCTACGCTAGGAGCTGTCTAGAAATTCTGTTCACCTGGATGTCTTGGCCCTGTTGTGAATCACAGGGAATTCCCAGCTAAGGAATATAACCTCTGTCCTTGCAAACTGCTGGAAGGCTTCAGTGTGGCTGCCAGCACTCTCCCTAGCAAGCCCGGCCTGCTTTGGGAGATGCCAGATGTGCCAGGGAGCATCCCCAGATGGCAGCTGCCTTTCTCCATCTGAGGCCTAACTGGCGCTGAGGAAGCTCCCTCCATGTCATCGGGCCCGAGTGCCAGGCAGCAGCTCCAGGTACATTTAATTTAGTAACATAAACAGATCTTGGCAAAGCTCATTTGGCCTGGGGCTTGAGGTGGCTCTTTGCGATTATTCCTAACTGCGGTGGAGCTTCCAGGCTACACATCTAGAGCAGTATGGAAACCCTCACACGGCCTGTAAGAGCCGAGCCAGAGCTGACGGCCGCTACACTAGAACCAGAACTAGGCGCCCGGCTGGAGCCGGCCTAGCTCCACATGAAAATGCCGCATTCCAGTTGCACGGAGCTTCCCACTGCTGAGGTAACAAAGGCTTGAGTGTAGGGACATTTCAGTTCTCTAAACATAATTCAAACCTTAAATCAAAAATATGAAACCCCAGGAGCATTGTTTGGATTTAGACTTTCACAAATGCTTGGTCTTTATTCATTGTATGTACACTGCTTACATAGTATGAAAACAAAACAGAGACAGCTGTAGTGTCCGTCCTTAATTTCTAGCTCCCTGCTGGAAAAACTTGTTTTGTTTTTTTCTTATAATGATATAGTAGCCTGAGTTGCAAATGAAGCATATATAAATAATTCTTAGTGTGTCTCTCATTATTAAAAAAAAACCCAAAAAACCAAGCAGTAAGTTACTCTTTCTTGACATCTAGTGCTTAGTTCCAAAACTGGTTTATATCTAGAGAATTTTATTCCTGAGACCACATGAATGAACTTGCATCATTCTCACAATCACAGATACAAAAGGAAATAAAATGGAAAAGCTGATGTGAGAGAGGGAACTATTTATAAAGGATCAAAGCCCAAGCAAAGGCAACAAGGCATCTGCATTTTGAATCTGTAGTCACGGAATTCTTTGATTCCTGGAGATTTTGCATGGGATACAAATGAGCAGGAGTTGCTAGATGGTCTACGCTTTTGAAACTAGTGTTTATTTAGTAGACACAGAACCTGGAATTCAGAAATCTAGCTTTCGGGGTGCTAATTAAAAGCCAAAAAAAGTCTATGTTCTGAATATAAGCTAACAACTGCAGTTGTTAGTACATACCTACACCCTCTTGCTTTTTGCTTTCCAACTATGCTGCTTTTCAAGCAGTTTCCCAACTGCATAACGCCTTGCATATCTAGTATTGAAATATTAATTTTAATTGTTAATTTTAATGTCATGGTCTAGTCTAGTTTATCCTTATTCACTATGATACTCCTTTAAAAGTATATTAATTGATTTGAAAGGTAGACATTATTAAAATTATGGATCATTTTCATTTACCTGAGTATTATGTTAATACTGTTTTCTGTCCTTTTCATTAAGATTTGGGCTTGCACACAATGCGAGGCAGCTGCTGACATTTATTTAGTCACTATTTGTTGCATTCCTTCTGGAGATCCAGTGGAGTCTCATTCCAGAGGAGACTGTTCCAATCCATGAATATAAAAGTAATATACCAGAAGATGTTATTTTCTACTCTGATTAAATTATTCTGCTATAGTAAAACGCTAGAGAAGGAGACAGATCCAACTGACCAGTAGGGGAGGCAAATGCACTTACCCTGCAGGCAAAATCCTGGCTAGTTGAGATAAATAAGCTCATCATATGAGCAACCTCATTGCAGTAGGTTGTGGAAAAAATTGTGAAATTCAACTGTACAGGGCTATTCTGAAACATATATGTTTCATCTATGAGATTAGGAAGAAATAGAGTCAGGATGGGATTCTCAGGTTACTGAAAAGAAAGTTTGATATTTAGAATATTTGAAAGCTAGATTTCCTTTGAGCCAGGTCTCAAAGTTCTTAGCAATCTGGGTGGAAGTAAAACTGCTATGAAAAATGTGTGAGCCTAGGCCTCCTTCAGCTGATGGTACAGAAAAACCAGACTGAACTGCAAAGATCCGACAGACTTTGAACAAAATCAAAAGAGAAAGTAGGATATATAGGATATATACAAGTCATTTAGCTACGGTGGAACAAATTCATCTTACCTATTAGTTGTGCATTCAATCCACTGAAACTTTGTTAAGATCATTACAAGTCAAAGCATCAGTTTTAAGGGTCTCTCTCAAACAATCAATGCTTCACAACAAAGACACTCATTTTTGCTGGTATTAATTCAAACTAAATCAAGTTAAAGGAGAAAGCTGACAACTATTTAATTAATTTCACAGTAGTTCTATAATCTCAGTGCTATTTCACCTCAGTGTTTTATTGCAAGTTTTGCATCTTGAAATACATACATTTTAAAGAAACTCAAACAAAAGACAATTACCATGTCAGAAAGTTGTTGGCATCAAGGTATAGGTTTCCAATTTCACTAAAAGGAAGGACTACTTTCATTCCATGAGTACTGAGACCTTGTCTCCAACTACACTCAACAAAAGCATCTTAATAAATTTTAGAACCAAACACCAGGAGAAGCTAATCTTACAATAGAGAGAAGTTTTCTGCTACTGAAATTTGCACTTTTCTAATTTGTTTAAAAAAAAAAATATTGGTCCACATAGAAAGTAAAATGGGTAACTGTAAATGTAAGCTGAGCAAAGACTGTCCTTTTCATTCAGTTCCAGCTGTAGCGGTCTCTTGGAGGTAAATCATAATGTGTCCTCTCCTCCTCTTCGGGTCCATAATCTAATGGCAAGCCATAATTGTAATCAACCGTTACAACTGGTAGCCTTTTGCCCTGTTCCACTTCTCTTGCAGTTTCACCTTGAAAAGGTTTTCTTTCATAGTCTATTGAACTATCTTCCTGGTGCACAGATGAAGCTGGATGCATTGAATGTGAAGAATATGGTGCAAATCTGTTTTTTCCTCTATTAAATTCATCTGAAGGATGCATTCTTCTAGTGTCTTCTGGGCAACTTGGTCGATTACTGTAATGAGAACAAATATTAGCAAATAAGTCCATGGAAAAATAGTTGATTTATTACCATTACAAATAAAATTTGTAAAACTTTAAAAGAACAGAGATTCAGTTCATCAGTCTTATTTTTTTTGCATCCTATCAATGCTGTCTTTAGATATTACAGCCTAATTTGTGTTTACTTTTACTTTCTAGTGATTAAAGTTACAATTCTTTATATTACGTAATTCTACTAGAAACTGCTTTCTTCCACGAGTTGTTTCTAATTAAAGTTCCTTATTTACCAAGACTTTCTTTACCTAGGGATCATTTCTGCTCCCAAGTCCATGTTTTCATTCCTGCAAAGAATACACACTAGTAGCTGTCTGCTACACAGTGGAATAAAGTTGAGTAAACCAACATATGAAACCTGGTATTTACCTGTAACTTCTGTTAAAGTCCTCATTATCAGGCCCATAATCTCTGTGAAGTGAAGGGGATGAGGAGAAATGAGACTGCGGTACATTTTCATGGGATGAAAAAGACTGACTTCTGAAAATAATGAAAAGAATCACATGTTAAGAAGAGTATAAATGTTTATAGACTTTTAAAAACCATAAATATGCTAATTATGAGATGACAAACTTTTAAATTAATAATTAAAATTTTAATACTAAAAATTGAATGTTAATTCAATACCTTAAAATAGTTAAGCCTTAGTATAATGATATCATATTTCAACTGTATGAAATGAATTAAATCAGACTTTACTAGCCTAGTACCTAAAACACCTTGTTGTTTTCTGAATTACAGAAAACATCTTGAAAGTTTATATTGGAAACTACTACTGCTACTAAGTCCAAAAGGTTTGCTAATAAGCAATATAAATATTTTGGAGAATATGATAAGCTAGTTCAAAAAGGAAAGGATTTTTAACAAGTGATTAATTTATACAATAAGTGTAATTCAAACTTCCATGTAGCATTACTGTTTATCACAGTTTGCCCTCCTCTATCCTGAAGATTGCTTTTAAAATGTAAGTTGCTCTGCAAAACAAAGCAGGACAAAGGGTTTGTTTCAAGGTAATGCTAAAGAGGTAAAGAAAAAAAAAAAGCTTAAAGACTCAACCTTCTAAACAAGAAATGCTGTCTGCAGCACTCCAATATAGGTCAAATCCTTCCATAAATCAAAATTTAAAAAGTTAATTGATCATTCAGACATGATCTGAAAAAATAAATTTATTTCAAATTAATATATTCAAAAAGAGTAATCCTCAGCAGTTCTAAGTTAAGCTTCAAATTTGAAACTTACCTTCTTGTAAGACTTACAAAGGCTAAGGATTACACTTCTATTCTCTTAACTCTCATCTTAGAGCCAGGGGATACTTTACCTGTCTGAACACCATTCATGTGGCAAGTCATCACGAGCTGGATGATTATGAAAAGATCTCGGCCTTTGTCCATGCCCTTTATTAGTGTAATCAAAATCTTTTAATGGAGTCTGTTCCTGTAAGTCATCATAAGATTCTTGGTCATGGAAAGACCTGCGTCTTGGTCCAGGACCTTCATTATCATAATCTTTTAGTTGCATCTCTGTTTGTAAGTCACTGCGAGGCTGGTGATCATGAAAAGGTCTCAATCTCTGGCCACGGCCCCGGTTTGCAAACTCAAAATCTCCCACTTGCATCTGGGGCTGTAAATCATCATGGGGCTGATAGTCGTGGAAGGGTCTCAGTCTTTGGCCAGGGCCTTTGTTGACAAAATCTACCTCTTTTAACTGCATCTGGTTCTGAAATTCATCGTGAGACTGGTGGTCATGGAAGGGTCTTCGCCTCTGACCACGGTCCCTGCTACCAAAATCATAATCCTTTGATTGCACATCTTCCTGCACATCACTTTGAGGTGGATGGTCGGGAAAAGACCTCTGCCTTTGTCCTCGGCCCCTATTAAATTCAAAGTCCCTTGACTGTCTCTCTGCTTGTAAATCATCGTGAAACTGGTGACCATGAAAAGGTCTCAATCGTTGTCCAGGGCCCTTGTTACTGAATTCTGAGTCCTTGAGCTGCAGGTCTTCTTGGTAATCATCATAAAGCTGGCGATTGGGAAAGGGTCTGCGCCTCTGTCCCCGTCCTCTATTGTAGTCCCAATTTCTCGTCTGCATTGGTGCTCGTAAATCATCCTGAGACTGGTGATCGTGAAATGGTCTTCGTCTTTGTCCAGGTCCCTTATTAATGAAATCAAAGTCTCTCAACTGTATCTGTCCTTGCAAATCATTGTGCGAGTGGTCATCATAAATTCTTAATCTTTTCCCAGGCCTGTAAAGAATTTTCTATCATAAATAGATCATCTGTACTTCTAAGTGTCACATGTTATTAATAAAAACAAGCTTCTTTAACAATTGAAAGATATAATAAGTAAAATATATTGGTATCAAAGAATCCAAACATTCCCCTAAGATTACAAAGTCTTCAAAAAGTAGCACAGTAGAAACTGTGTCAAACATTAAAATTGTAGTTCCACAATCACAATACCCGTTTAAAAAAAAGGCTCAACTTGAATGATTCTCAAGTAAAATAAAAAAAAAAAAAAGCAAACTACTCTAGAGGAATATAGGATGAGTGAAGTATAGCAAAATAAAGAACCTCTGAACTGTAGAATTTTCCACAGTGAATCCAATCACTTACGGACTTCTAATAGCAGACATTCTTTTATCCTTTCCCTGCTCCGTTAAATTTTGTAGATATATTTTGCACAAGTAGTCTATACTCATAAAAATTCTTTTAAACTAAAATATTTAGAGTACTTTCAGTGGTTCAAAACATCATCTCCAATGCACTCAAAATCAGCGGATTCTTTTGTAACATTATAGCAAATATAGTATAATTTCATAGTATAAACAATAGCATGCTATAAGAAACTTATCTTTCCCACTATGTGTTTTTTTTGTTTGTTTTGGATTTTTTTTGGGGGGAGGTTTTTTTTTTCTTCTAATTCCATGTTTCAGACTATTACCCTTGAAAATCTTCCTCTGGGAACCGTTCTGCAGGTCCTTCCACTGCATGTGGCGGGGGAATAATATCTTCTTCTGAATCCCACACATCCATTCCAAGGTTACTAGGCAGAATAAAAATATTTCACGTAAGCTTCCTTTTTAAACATACTAATGAAAGCAAAAAGAAATTGTGAGAATGGCAGTTGAATTTATAGATGCTCCTAATTATCCTAGCAAATTTTGATTTTGTAAATTTATTTGAGATTGGCAGAGGAAGGAAAAGCATATTCAGCTTGATAAGCTGAAACATATGACACAGGCACCATACCTATAGAGAATCTGCTACTGGACTAACTTGACCATGCAGAGAGTATAAAAATAGTACTAGTAAAACAAGACCAAAGGGCTTATTATATTATTATATTAAAAATATCCAGTCAGGTATTATTTTAAAATTAATTTACTATTAGATACCAGTGATGCAAATAACTTACTAGGAGGTAAATGCTAGCTATTCCTAGGTACATTACAGTGTGAGTATGAGGAAAAAAAATTCTTATGCATCAGGTATAGAATTGGTACCAACAGAGGAGCTTAGAAAAGTCTTCCTCTGTGGGCAGTTTACCTCTTAAATTTTTATTTGTAAAACAGTTGTACTTTCTTTTAAAATATCTGGTTCTATCTTGCTAACAACAGTGGACCACAGAGTTTATTATGTGAGTCAATGGGAATACTATTGACTAAATAGACTTGGGAAAGTATGATATAGTGCTCAGGAGTAAAATCAGTTAGATAACCATATATATTCAAAAGATAAACATAAGTCTATTTCACTTCATGTTTCACTCATATCAGAAGTGTTAACAAAATATGCACATTTGCATATCAGAAGTTTAAGAGAGCTTCTTGAACTTCTCAATACTGGTGGCTATTCTGGAAAATTTCAGGCAGAAAACTAAAAGCCTTTTACCTTCTCATCGGTTGTGTTCTGAGATCTGTGAGATAGACGAGACCATCCATGTGATGACCTCTAGCATCACCAAAAGCTAAAGAAGAAAAGATAGGAGTCTAGTGAAACGTGCTTAAACTGAGCCATAGAAATCTGCTCAGGCAGAATCTGAGGCAGAATCAGGTAGAAATCTGCCTGAGCAGATCAGGATCTCATCTTGAGATCCTGAAGTGGACTCAATTCTACTTCTACTATGGTGCCTAATTGATAGTACTCAAACTTAGCCTGGAATAGATGGAATAGAATCAATAATCAGAGAAAATCTTCTATGACAGCTAGCACGTGAAAACTCTGGCAATACTATAAGAAAATTATTTTGTTCATTAACACACAGATATTTATCTTAAACTGTGTAAAATACCTTCGATTGCTGCCTCTGGATCCCAACCTTCAACATCAATAAGGTACCTGAAGAAAAATATAACCAAATTATTGTCCCAAGTAGTTTATAGGTTAATATAAAGACATTATCCTTGTGAACAATAATTTCCGATTTCATGTACCCCTTACCTACATATAAGGTAGCCAGTTCTGTTAATTCCATTCGTACAGTGAACACCAATGAGCTTCTCTATAAAAAAAGAACATAAGCTTTAATAGTTCAGAAAGTGAACTAGTGCAAAACAGCTAAAGAAGTACTTTTCTACTAATGCAGTGTTAAATAATGCTTGCTATTCACAAAACCATACTGTTACACCTGTGAAAGAACAGACACCTCCAGACTTTGTGCACTTCACACTGGACCTCTGGCAGCAATGAACTCATTACTTCCAAGCCTGCCAAGATTGAGATTTACTCTTAATAATTCAATAAAAACGAAGAGGAATGAGGAGAAAAGGAATGAAGAAAAGAAATCCTATACTAAAACATCTATAAAGAGATGGCAGCTGTGGCATCAAAGTGCTGGGACACCTGAGCTGCCTGGGGGAGAGAGATGAGAGCCTCATCTGTTGCCAAGTATTCCAAGTGCGAGGGATGTGCACAACTGGTTCCATCTTTGTGTAACAGGCATGGTAAGTACTTCAAGGGTGGAGTTCAGAATCAACAGGTATTCAACAGGGGAGCCTTCTCCAGCAAAATTAAAGAATCATCACTACAAAAACACCTAATTACAGCAACAAAAAATAATATTCTGTGGCTCTGAAGTGCATTTAAAAATTACCAGTAACTGAAGGATAGTTTCTCATTTGCAGGTGCTTTGACACAAAACGCACGTGTAGAGTGTAACACTGTGAGGAAGTTCATTCAAGTAACTCATGGCATATTTGAAAAACACGTATTTAAAATGCAAAGAGAACTGGTAGTTCACATGATAGTTATGATAAACTCAATACTGGCATGGAAAATTTGAGATCTCTGATGTTGAAAAATGAGTATCAGCTGCAAATAAATCATACAGTAACATCTGAAATAAAGTATTGGCTTTTACAGCACAAGATGCTGATAATTACCATTTCCTGCATTTTCCCACAGAAATTTTCTGACCCATTTTTTGAACTGTAGGATAGTAGCGTTATCGGGTACTTCAAGTCCAACAGTGTAAAGCTTCTTATACTGCACACTTTTAGGTAAATCCTAGCAACAAGGAGGAAAAATGTTGAAAAAGTTTTGAAGCCTTGCATCAACAGAAAAGCCTTAAATAGTATTTAAAACAATGTCAATATAAAATAGTTCAAATCCTGAGCAAAAATTCAAACTGAACATAACACAATTTTATTAAAAGTGACACTGTCAAAAACTACCATTTACCTTTCCATTATAAAAGGCCTGACCTGAAACAAAGATCACAGTTTCTTCAGAAGAGCCACTCATCCCTGCAAAGGCAGCACCTTAATGAAAGACACCAGGGACTCCTGCACCCGTCCACAGTCATAAACTCATGTATTTTCCCTGCTTAGTTCTTAATGCCCATGTACATGTCAGGATTAACATTCACCTACAATACTCCTATATATTCTCCTGTTCAACGCATTAAGATTTATGGATTAGTAACAAACTTTACGTGAAGAAAGTAATTAGAAATTGTCCACTCTTCAGAAGGGATTCCATTCCTGAGAATAAATAAACGATTTTTAAAAGACCTTGGCATAAATAAGAATATTTTCAGGGCACGGGTCGTAGTCTGCTGCAGTCTTTTTCTGCAGTGCCTGGCACCCTCACCTTGGTGTATTAATCTCAGTTACCATAATGCAAATAAGCTATAGATGCAACTAGCTGTTCTTTGTGAGAAAGTTTTGTTTCTCCTAGAGACAAATAATAAGCCTAGCTATCTCACTTTTTTATTGCAATTCAGGGTGAGGAAATATGAAACAAAAAATGTCAGGAGTGGTTTTATATTGCTATTATTTTTGTATTACCTTAACTTCATAGTATCGTGTGGTATATGTTAAATCAATAATTAATCCAAGCTCTACATTTAGAGCTTTCATTGCAGCAATCAGGTCTTTTGGTGTGAATTTCTGAGTCGGAGTAAGCCTCTGGTTAATTGCCTATAATAGAAATGGAAAAGAATGACTTTCTTTAAGAGTTCTCTTAACACATTTGAAAGATTCAGCTCTTTTCATCGTTACAAGGAAAAATGAGTATTCAAAAGG
>JAUBOD010000059.1:2763382-2781304 GCA_032353885.1 Nothura maculosa
CCCGCGGGCTCCGCCGCCATCGCGCGGCGCCGCCCGCCTCGCCCATTGTTAAAGGGCCGAGCGGGCCGGCGTGTGTACAAAGCCCGGCGGCGCCCGCACGCGGCCCGGCGCCCGCCAATCATCGGCCGCCTTACAGCGCAGCCCGGCCCAGCAGCCGCCAATGAGGGCGCGCCGCTCACGGGGGCCGCGCCGCGCCGAGCCCCCCGTGCCTGCGGCCACCACGCGCCGCGCCGCTTTGGGCCCGCGCGGCTGCCGTAGGCGCCCCCGATAACAGGCGGCGGGCGCAGGGGGCGGCCTGGGTCCGGCTGTGGGATGGCGGTCGCGTTCCCGCCGCGGCAACGGCCGCTCGTCCCACTGGGCGGCCCCGGGCGGAGGGGTCGGCGCGCCGCTTTCCGGCCTCTCGGGGAGCAGGGCCTGGGCGGGCGGCCCGCAGGGAGGCGCTCCCCGCGGCTCGGCTGGGGCGTTGAGTCCCCCCTGCAGCCTAACGGTCACGGAAAGGCGCGCGGGAGCCCGCGGGGCTCGGGGCTGCCTCTGCCCGTGGGTGCTCGGAATCCCCCAAGGAGGTTTATAACGAGCTGTGCCTTGGTTTGAAGTATCCCGTGCACCTGTGTGAGCTGCCCCCGGGTCCCAGGGTGCTGGTGGAAGGAGCTGTTGCTTGTGCCTCAGCACTGAGCACCCTGTTGAGTTCTCAGAAAGTTTATTTATTCATTCATTCTCAGCACTTTCTGCCTTGTTGGCAAACTCCTCCAACAGAGCACTCCCAAGTCGGTACTTGGACCTTCATAGTGGTTTATGTCTTTACGTTGTTGAATATCCAAGCAACTTGCTAACACGAATACAGGGTTCTGTACAACAAAATGCCGTTATTGGGGAAAAATGCTATGGACAGAGCTTATCTTCAGGAAGCTTTTGTCATTATTTCTACCTGTGTTCATGTATGTCTTTTTTCATTAAGAAAGTGAGCCCACTTTTTGACATACTTCGTTTAATGACTGTAACTGGGGCTGTAAAAGCCTGTTCCTGTAAACATGTAAGTCTAATGGGTTATCCTGTGGACTTCTGTGACCTCAGCTGAGGAGCTCTACAGGTACATAGATGTACCTGTTTTTCAAAAGTTTTTCTAGGTGCTTTCCGTTTACAACAGTGTTTTTATGTAATGCTACATAAATTTTGAGGAAAAATGTTTTGGGGAAAAAGTTAATTTATATTCATGCATATAAGGCAGGAAACATGGAAGCTAATCAGAATAGTGATCTGGAATCAGTGGGATATTGGGAGAAAAAAACCCACTGTTTTGCATTTATACTGGCTCTTAGAGTCTTCTGTATTGATAGGTAAGAGCATGCATAGGAGGAAAAAAGAGAAGATACTTTGGCTGTTTTCGTCAGCAAATTGTTTGACTTGTGAAAGAAATGCCCTCCTCATAAAGCTATGTACTCTGAGAGATTTGTACATATAACTGGGAGACCAGTAATTCTATAATTGTTTGCCCTTCTACAAAGATGTTTCAGCTATGAAACTACATACGTGAGATTCTTGAGCTCTCCCCCATCATCTTCACCTGTTTTGAAATTGTTACACACACTTCTCAACTTATTTTAAGAGTTGTCTTGTGAACTTTTAATATATGTCTGCTTTTTGTGCAATCAGAAGAAAGGGTTGGAAAGACCCTCTTTTGTCAAAGTCCTCCCAAAGTCAGAGTTGTTCCTGCCATGTCTGTCTGTGTGTGTTTGTTAGTTTATTTTGTGTGTTTAAATCTGTGAACTTAAAGGTTTTTGCTAAAGAGAGATCATAATCTCCTCTTGAAGAGCCCTTGCCAGTGCTTCACTATCACAGGGTTGGACAGCTGTTAATATTTAGCCTACAGGTTTAAACTCAGTTTTCTACATCATGTTCACTGAGAACTGGCAATTGAGAGTTGTGTGGTCATGTTTCCCTGCAGCCACTACTTTAGGCCCAGCCATCACAGGTCGCCTGAGCTTTGTGTAGAGGTCAAGTTTTCTGACTTGTGCTTGTTGCTGTTCATGTCTTTTCCAAGTGCAGGACCTACGTGGTCTGCAACACTGCAACAAAAACCTACCAGTGCTGAATGGAGCCAGTGGCTTATTTAGAGTTTGCTTATGATTTGTTCTAAAGCACATTTCGTTTCTGAACTGCTGCTTAGTGGCCTTATCAAGTACTTTTTATCAAGTACTTACTGAGCTAATTGTTTTACCTAACAGCTGCTCCTGCAGTTTTCTCTATTGATTTTCATTTTTTCCCTTCAGTATTTTAAAGTTTATCATCGTTCTTTTCATTCTGATGGTATTTTGCACTGTACTTGCAGTCTTTCATCTACTATGTGTACATTAATAAGAATACTCTTTATTCTGTCATCTAGATAGCTAATGAGCGTTGAATAGAATCAAACCTAGACCCTGCAAAACCTTTCTCTGAATAGACTTCTGGGACAAAGAACCATTCATAGCCACTCATGGGGGAGGGTTATCCAAACAGTTTTGCACCTGCATAGCAATAGTTTTATCTAGACTGTATTTCACTAACTTGCTTTTGGAAAGGTCATGTAAGACAATTTCAAGGCACACCTTGATGTTATGATGATGAACCTATGAAGCCTGTTCCCTTACCGTGCAGGGGCTCACACCAGAGATATATGTATCCTCCATACAACCTCTGCTGAGGTTTCTGTTCGTGTGGTTGTTTTCCATGTACTTACAAATAGCCTGTGTTGTTATTGCTTCCAGAACTCTCCTAGAGGCTGTGGTCAGGTTAACAAGTGTGTAACCATTTCCCTTTGCCAGCTCATATGTTTTTGTTATTGTTGTTTTAATTCCCTTTGCAAAAGCAGTATTTAATCCTTCTACTCTTCTCCTCTCTTGCCTTTCTTAGATGATTTTTAAGATGATTGCTCAGACTGCCTGAGAGTGCTTCAGCTGCTGGGTGTATCTAGGATGAAGTTTGTCAGGCCAAGCAGACTGAAAGTATCTTTGTATTCTTTCTCAATTTTAGGCTGAAATCTTATTCCTGTGCTAACTTATGCTTGACCTTTCAGTGACAGGTGATGCAAAGGAGTGACAGAACTTTCTGACCCTCTCATTATCATCCACGAGTTGCTCTCATGGGCTGACACTGCCTTCCACTTGATGCTAATGTGTTTGCAGGGGACTCGGAAACCTGCCAGGTTGCAGGTGCCTGAGTGTGATCTTCCATGCACATAGCCGGGCTTTGCCTTATGCTCCCCAGTGAGTCAACTTTGTTTTCATCTCCCTTACTGTCTGATGTTTGAAATCAGTGAAGAATCTGTGATGTAGCAAACTTGGCTAAAAAGCCAAATGTTTGCTTTTGGGGAGAAGACATTTTGCAAATGTCTTCTCTTTTGGGGTGCTTTCCATTTGTGCCTGTTATCCCTCCAACTAAAACATAATGTAGACTTCCAGTGTCTCTTATTCCCTGTTATTCACGGGTCAGATGGTCAGGGCATACAGTGAATTGAGCAAGGATCATATTATATCTTTATTAGTGACCCTCTTCTTCACTGTTGGATTTTACAGCCCTATTCAGGTTGCCACTTCTGTCCTCTTTTTCACTTTGGTCCTAAAACCCTCTTTAGAAAGATGACATGTACTTGACTAGTATTTTTTTTGTGAGGTCATTTCTGTGCTTTTCCAAATATGACTGGAATATAATCCTGTTGAAAAAGCCAGAGCCCTTCTGTAAAACCACACGGTTATCTGCAGGAAGCATATACTGTGTCTGTGCCCTTAACACTGGAAGAATTAATGAGAATGCTACTATAGTATCCAAAATTTTCTAGGGTAAATAGACTTGCTGATTTCTCTCAGAACCCGGAGTTTGCACGATTAAAAGTGTAGGGTGTGAAATGAATGTGAATAATTTCACTGAAATGTAACTAGGTTAATACAATTTTGCATGCTTTTCTGTGCTCTTTTAAAAATAATGCTTAATGAAAACTAATAACTAGTGGTGTTTTTTAGTTTGTTTCTAACTGTTGTAAAATTTGATGGTGGTCGTGGCTATGTACAGTACCTCAGGTATTCCCACCATAGCCTTGTGTAAGTCCAGGCAGACCCCAAACAAGTTGAGTAAGTCCTTAGAATGAAGAGACATTTGTCTCAAGGAGAAATGAGATTGGCCTTGAGAGTTGTTGCCTGTGCTTTGAAAGGCACTAGATAACAAGAAGCACCCTTATTCTTGGAGTTTCCCCCCAAAATTATGATTTACATAACTATGGACTACATCTGGACTAGAGTAGAATGCAACGTGTGAAGCCTGGACTAAAATACCTGCAACATTTTTGTGGAATCTTCTAAAGAGGGAGCTACTGAAGCCCTTGTAGAATTTATGGACCTCTAATTCGGATTATATTTTTAAAGCAGTTTCAGACATGGTGGGTGAGGCAGCTTCTCTTTGTAGTTACTGGGAGGCTAGATCTGTATCTTAGGAATTGATGCATATATTTGTTTGAGCTGCCGTTTTTTTCTCCTTCTTAATATTTGGGTGGTTCATCTTGGCTTATGGAAAACTGAAGGTGGCTGTTAAAATATAAATTAAGATCTTGCACGTAATTGCCCAGCACAGCAAATATTCTCATCTTGAGAACTGAGATCTCTTTACAGTAGTAACTTTTTTCTCTTCATATGGAAGGAACTACTTCTGATAGTCTTTTTTTTTCTCTCTCTTTATTAATTGTGTATTAACTACAGAGCCTAACTGGCTTTAGAAGCCGACAGATGGTTTTATTTCTGTGCATATTGTTATATGATGTGTCTTTAATGTTTGCAGTTTTCTTGACTGACAGAATGACTTGAATTTGTCACTTCCTCTATGTGAGTAGAGACCAGAAGGTTTAAATTCTGGGATAAAATAGCACTGAAAGGAGGACTTGCATAAGGACCTGATCACTGTATTTGACTTGTTCTTGCTTTGAGATTCCTTGGTGCTTCTTATTTCAAAACAAAGGCAGTAGCTCATTAGGAGACATATTCTAAGGAGTGAATCTTTGGTTTTGTAATGTAAAAGATGTTCAGTTTGGTAGAACTGAGCACCATTAAAAATAAATCCCCAAACCTAGTCCCTCTTTTTCTTAGAGCTGTAAAAGTCAGCTCTGCTTTAATTATTGTGCTTGTTGATCCTATTTTCAAGCAAAGGATGCACTTGATGACATTCTGAGCAGTAATATTTCAAGGGCATTTAATTAAAGGGAATGAATCACTCAAAAGACAGGACTGTAACTGCTCACAGAGCTCTCTTGCAATATGGTCACAGATGAAATATAGTAAGTCGATTGAAGGAATCATAACATTTCAGAAGCTTGAGTGAGGGCTGACTCCTACAGAAAGTGCTGCAGGGTTGTGTTGGTAAATGCCTATATTGGGTGCCAAAGGTGCTCAATGGGAAGGATTTTTCAAAGCTGTTGAGGGCTTTAGATTCTTGAACTAGCTATAAAATGTGATCATTATATTTGAACTAACTGGTAAATCTCCTCTGGAACTGCTGAATTTAGTAAATAATATGGTTATTAAGAGAGAAAGCATCCAAGAATGTTTTGGCCTTTCATTAAGCATTTTGATAAACAAATATTTATTTAAATGTTCTCCTGTCCTCTAGAAAGCTATTATAAAAATGTGTGTCCATGAATGTTTTTTGATAATGTGTCAGATGAAGGGAATGCCACGCAATTGGAAGAGTGATGATGGATATAACTTGTACTGAGGGGTTCTTCTCTTCTTAAGCCACATTCTCAGTTTAGGGAATATCTTTCCCAGTAACTAAGGTCACCTGGGGCATCTTGTACCTGATGTACGTGTGAGACTTTGGAGGCTTCAGCTGGCTCCTTTGCCTGGACCTGAGGAGGGAAAGGGTTCCTTGTCACACAGTTAGCTCAAGGATGGACAATGAGAGGAGTGGGAGAGCAGATAGTGACGTATTGTTATTCCTGCCAAACATATTTGATTTTTTTTTTGATATACTGAGAGAATATAAAGGTGGGCAAAGCAACCTGTTCATTTTCTTTTCGAAATGAAGTGCCAGGAAAACTGTTAATTTTCCAGTAACTTACAGGACTATAAAAGCAGAACTCAGTCCAGCCAAGGAACATCATAGTTTACGCTGAAAGAATTGAAGGTTTTCATGTTAGGAACACATTTTCCTGCCAGGTACGTGGTCATGCATTGAAGGGGCTGGTTAAGTGCACTATATTTGGTTAGTGTGTTGATGAACTTTTCTCAGGCTTTATGAACAAGAAGACCTTTCATCACTGCTTCGTAATACCCTCTTACGCTACTCGCTGCATAATTGCCTAGTCACAACGCATCCAGTTTGGACAAGTTTTTAATATCCATGAGTGAGTACTCTGTATTTTCACTCACTGCACTGTCATTCATTGCACTCGATGCAATATTAAAATACAGAAATATCCATCTGTTTGGGTATTGGTAAAAGCACAGATGATTGATGTAAAAAGCATGTGGAGTGAGTGATCTGGTTGAAAGGTGATCTGATGGGAGGGTAAAATGAACCCCAATGATTTGGCTTTACAGCACGTGATAGGGGTGTTCCTGTCTGATAGCCCTTTGTGTTAGGTTTTCCATTTACAGTTTGAACATGTATCTGGCCTTACTCAGAAGTGGAGAATTTTAAAGAGGAGGGGATTAATGTTAATATTAGGTGTTGTTTTGTCTAAACAAATTAACACTGTCTGCTTAACGCAAAGGCATAGGCAACATTTAAGAGCTGCTGCCTTAAAAGGGCAAGGACCGTCTCCATCACTGTATATAAGAGGTGAGGAATTAGTGTAACCGTTCAGACTGTGCCCTGACAAACCTCAGGCTCAGGGGAGGAGGACTGTCACAGCCAGGGTGCTTTTGTGCTGGGCTCTATTTAGTCACAGCAACACAACACATAAACCTACTATGTGCACATATTTTTAGTAAACTTATATATTCGTTTTCCTTTTCTGCTCCTAGTTACTTTGAGGACAGTCTATAAGAATCTCTTCTGTGCTGTTGACACCACAGACTCTCAGTCTCTTAGCATTATGAGCAAGAAACACTATATAGGAAAACATGGTGTAAATTTCAGTCTGAAATTAGAAGTATTAATATAGTATCTGTGAAACACTCAAACATTTACAATAATAGTTTAAGCTTGTTCAAGATTCTTTGGCAAAAAAACAAGCTAGCACTTCATGTTTCTCCTCTCACCAACAGACTTAGTCTGAAGAATGCCAGCTTGTGTTTTTTTGTGAAGTGGTCCAACAATTTCAAAACAGATGGCAAAAGTCAATCTTTGTACTTGAAACATTGCTTTGCTAAGCTTAGTATGTGACTGTGATCAGAGTAAGCATTTTTTGTAAGAAATAGTTTGATATTGCTTGGCATGTTTTGCGCAAATATTGTTATATTTTCTAAATTATTTTTTGCTTGAAGCTGTTGGTAAAATTATCTCTGATTTATCATTCCTGATCTACAGTTTGTTTGCCATTTGCTGTGTTGCTTAGCTATAAAACAAGTGGTGTTATTTTTCATTCCTGGTTGGCCTTTTGTTAATAACCATCAGAATTGAGTTCAAATGCCCCTCTAAAAAGCTTTGGGAACGTAGGCCCATTGAAGCTTGGGTTTTTGCGAGCCCCCACGGCGCTGCGGCAGAGCCACAAGTCTGGGGCGCAGCAGGGGAAGGGAAGGGAGGTGCCGCTCAGCAGCACCGGGCCGGCCACGAGGCTGCGGGCGGCCCCTCGAGAAGGGCACTGCTGTGTCCTGCAGGAGCACGTGCTGAAGAAGAGCCATGCAGAATTGGCAAGTCTGGCTGATGTCCAGAGTGATGCTCTGAGTCACACTAGGGTCTATAAATGCTAATGGGCTTAGATGGGGTGGTCATGGAAGGGAGTTTTGAGAAAGGTTGGATATTTGGGCAGTTTCAGATGTTCCTGATCATATTAGATGGTAGGGGCTGCATATGGAGAAAATTGGATGAGAGAGACTTTTTCAACAGCCAGATTTTAGTGTGTGACAGCTGTGTTTATTAAATACTTCAGATAAGAATTTCCATGGTGATCTAGAAGTAAAATGAAAAAGAGAGCTTTTTAACTTAGATTTAATAATTAATTTCATTATGAAAATCAGAGGTGTAAGACTGTAGATACAAGGCCAGTAATGCTGGAACTGATTTAGGTTGCGGTTCAATTGTATATGAAGTTCAACTCTGTGACTCCTACAGGTGGTTTAAAATGTGTCACTGCATGACCTAGAGCTTTGATCTGGCATAAATTTTCTCTGCTAGTTCAGTGTTTATGACTGTAGTGGTTATATCGAGAATCGCCTATAGTGCTACAGTTCCTTTGTAAAAGAACAGGAATCACTTGTCCTCTGCTAGCCAGTGTAAACTGGCTTTGGGATGTCATGCCAGCTCTAAGTTCTGCAGTATATATTCCTACTATTTTAATTATATCAAAATGTTCTGTGTATTACTTGATGTAGATAATATTTATACTCCTGCTTGATGCAGCAGCATATAGATCTAACATTAGTGAGTGCTGAAGCCTGATGTTACTATGAAGACCTTTTACATATGGCTAAGAGCATTTGCATCCCCTGTACTTGAGTTTCATTTCCTTGTTCCTTAAAGAAGTTACCTGTGTTCCAAGTAACTGAGTGACAGTTAAGCAATGTGATCACTGGATGCAAGTAATCCTGCAGATCTAACTCATCCAAATGCTTTCTTTCATATTTTATGAAATGGCAAGCTCTGTCTCCTAGTACATAGGCTGGAACAAGTATTAACGTACTTACTGGAAACCAAAAGACAACATAGGCTTTGATTTTTTTGCCATTAACAGAAAAGACTGCAATGAGAAATTATCTAGTAAGAGATATGGCGTCCTTACTCAACTGTGTTGAGCTGTAATACAGACTCTCTGAATTGAGAGAGTAAAAAAAAAAAACACAGGAAAAGTAATAAAAGAAGCCACTGTTTTTTTTGGTTCTGAGTTCAGGTTAGGTCACACAGAATGTTATTTGAGGACTTTTCTCTAGTCCTCAAATCCCGTAGATTCAAGGACTCGAGTCTTGTGTTCATAAGCACTTCCCAAAGCTAAAAATATTTGATTTGCACTTTGACTGGGACCTTGTGTTTGTTGTAAAGCAGTTGCATTTGTGAGGTAGAATTTATTAATAGTTATGTATATTTAACTTCTTAAAACATGTTTTAGCTACAAAAAAGGGAGCAAGGCAGCAAGGTATGAAAGCCAGAGAAATGTCCAGGTTCTGAAACAGTGCATGGATCATAGAGTAAGGGAAAGTTATGTGCAAACATGTATCTGTTTTCAACTACTTTCAGCTTTGGATCATTTGTAAGCACCTATAAGTGCTTACACCTATAAGTGCATTAAGATTAATTTTAGTGTTATGGAATAATCACAGCTCTATTTAACTATCATCAGGAGCAACCGGATGAGCAGAAGGACACTGCAGAAGTGGGCAGGATTTGTCTTGCTTTTCTGTTTTTAGCCTCTTTTTCAAATAGAGGAATAAATGTCAGAATTTTGAATCAGGGCTTTGTAGTGAAGACCTAAATTGCTTAACTGAGGACTTGGTGCAGAGGGAGAATGCAAAACCAGAAAATGCTGTGTAACGTGTGGGTTTTCTGAGTCATTTAGAAGAGTTCTCAGGAGCGAGATGCCCTGGTAGTTGCTCACTTGTGTCAGGGCCTGCCCCAACAGCGTTGCCTAACTTAGCCCTGCTGCTTCCAGCCAGCTGGGAAGCAGCCAGGTTGCTTAGTGCAATTAATAACAGATTCAAAGGCTGCATTAGCATAGCTTAAACCTGTCATAAGCATATCATCAGCAAGGTGTAATTGAGGACTCCCAATAACTAAGATTTTTTTAAATTTGAGGCTGTAACAGCTCAGTTCTGTTCCTACTGAAGTCAGTTGGAGCTTCAGTACAGAAAAATGAGGATTCCTCAATAGCTGTTTCCAGGCTGTTTGCAGTATGGATTTGGGGAAGCTTGCTATGCTCCTGCCTGCTTTGGGGACTGCTGTTTAGGGGGAGTGTAGATTTGGCCCCTGCGACAGTTCTCATGCTTTCCACTCGTGGAACTGAGATTTCCAAGAGCAAGAGGGGCACTGAGCTGATTTGCTGTACTTCCCATCTCTATTGGCCTGAGAAAGGAAGCGCTTCTGTCACAGAGCTGTTAAATCTTGCCCTGTCACTTGTTCCTGAGTGTATAATTTTATATAGTGATTTTGCACTTTGAGTACTATTCCAAGAAGATCCAGATGGGAAACAGCTGCTTAAAAACAAACAAACCCCAAACACCCTCCCTTCCAACCCACAACTTGCCAGCTCTCTTAATTCATTGCTAAATGTTAATTCCTACCCAATGAGCCTGTTCCAGCCACACCTACATTTAGGATTCTATTCCCAATTTAGTCATTTTCACATTTTAAAATGGAGATACTGCACATTGTTAGCAAAATATAGATGAGTGTGTGCATTGTCTGTATGTATGTAATAGTTTAAATAAATGAACAAGTTATGTACATATATATAACTTGATATATGACTATGACTGAAAGGATGCAAACAGGTATGTTTACTTAGCAGCGACTGCCTTATGCACTAATTGAAGACAAAATTTATGTACACTTATTAGAGATGCAAATTCCAAAGTCAATTTAGAGTTGTTGAATAGGAAGTTACAACAGAGGAGAACTTGCACAGATACAATAACTATCTGCAAATTCTTTTTAATGGAAGACACAGTAAGGTTTGAAACTTAGCCCCAGTATGAACACAGTGTGAAGCCAGATACCTCCTCCTGTTCACTGTGGACAAGAGTGCAAGGGGAAGGGTTGCAGTGAAGAAGCTGGTAAGTTTTACTATAAGTGCAAAATACGTTGAAGTCTCTCACTTGAAACAGTTACAATATATTTAAAAAATAAGGAAATAAGGAAAGCTTTATTAAAATTGAAAGTATCAATACTCTATTAAAAAGTAGATTTCTATGTTGAAAGTGATTTCAACTCAGAATCTGTGGGAAAGTTTTATGTTTGGGTTAAAGAGGGTTTGGTAAATTCCACAATCTTATGGCTATTTCAGCTGCTGGGCCTGCTTGACATCTTTGGAAGTTTTGAGGATGCTGTTGTGACTAATCCTTTGACCTGAATGGCACCAGAAAACTTTCTGTTTCTTCCCAGTCTATCTAGAATCTGCATTAGTTATCTGTAATCTTGATAGTCTTGCCTGTTTTGAGATTGTATTTTGTGGGTATCTTTTAAACCTTAGAAGGCAGAGATACCATCCTTTGCTAAAGATGCCTTTTACATGATGTCAAAGATGTCAGGATTATTTTTGGAGTTTCTTTTGTCTGGGATTTTATTCTCAGCAAATTGAGGGAAGAAAAGACTACATATTCATTGCTGTTACTCTGTATCAGAAAATATATATTCCAATATCCAATAATAGCTGGCACACCTAGAATATTTTCTTAGATTTTTTTCAGGTATCTCTTTTCCTTATTGATACATTATTATCTTCAATTTCTGGATAAATTAAACCAAAACAGAAAGTTGAAGTGGCTACCTAAGAAAACTAGCATGAGCGTTTGCATTTAGAAATTTCAACTTGGTGAGGAAATTTTTTTTATTTTTTTTTTAAAGTGAGTGTTACTCAGATATCCACTTAATTTAATGTTGTTAACTCTTGGTCATGGTATTTTGGCTTCTCCCCAGATTCTGGACCAGATGAAAATCACTACGTCATGCCTTGTCTAGCAGGAATCATTGAGGAGAAAGCTGCCAGCAGGTAAGCAGAGGTGCTGTGGGAAGCACTAGAGACTGATGACTCTGTCTCACTAAGGGTTTTAGTGGGCCCCAGTCAGGGAGTCTTCTTTGGAGCTGGATACTCCCAAGGAAGACCCAGGTCCAAAGCAAGCCCTGAAAAGTGATACTTTGCTGCTTTTCTTACCAGGGACTGTTCTAACCAGGCAAAAGCCACCCTGCTAAAATAGGAAATGCTGGCAGATAAGGAGGCTATTAACACTTCAGTTGTGTGTGCAAATAACTGATTTTGCTCACTAATGAAGTGTGTTGTGGCTCAAGAAGACTGATGTCCCTGTACATCTGCTGCCTCCAGCACACATGGCCTGGGAAGCCCAGGAATCCCAGGAAGCCTGTGATGCCCAGATTGGTTAGGATCTAATGAATGGCTGTGGTAAGAGACTAGTGCTGATGCCAAAGGCTGGTGGATGTGCAGATGCAGCCTGTGACTAAGTACATGGATTCCCAGAAAGGCTGCCACAAGGCTGGGGAGCTCATGGCAAGGTGCCACTCACTCTGCTACCAGACTTGTGTCCCTTCTGGCTTCCAGATCTGCACCTGTATGTTTTTCTTGGTACTCTTGATCAAGGATACAGGTTCCACAGAAACGCACTGGTAAAAATACTTTGCAGGTCTAACAGGTACCTGGCTGCATGTGAACTTCACTGTTCATCCTGTAACAGAACCTGGCAAGCCCGGCTGGCTGCAGAGCTGGAGGCACTTGTGGCCCTCAGTGTCTGTGGGTGAAGTTGGGTGCACGTGCAGTGTGATCAGCAAAGACCTTTTGCTGCTGTTGCAGCTCTGTGCATCTTGTGATCAATTTTGAATCATCATGAGAAAGCAGAAGGCTCAGTGCTCCTAAAATATACACATTTTTTATTACTAAGAGCAATGGATATCATTGCTCAGTGCGGTTAAGTGATAGAAGAAACCTCAAACATTGGTTTTTGTCAAGTTCTGCTTATTCAGGTAACAATACTTTTAAAAATGTTTTTGATTTTCTCTTCAATGTCTGAGAATGAAAATAGGAATGGGGAGGGAGAAACAAATGTATGGAAAATTAGAGACAAAAAAAACGTAAAATAAATATATAACAAATATAATTAAAGTATAAGCGCTCTTAATGTGTTGGAAATTCTTCCGTCTAGAAGTATAAGGAGCTGAGAATAAGAGCCAGCACTAAGTTCAGCACTAGAGTCTGTCCTCAGTATGTTAAGTTGGTACAAATTGATGCTTATTATGCCCTTGTAATTTGTACTAGATAAACTTAAACCTAAGACCTGCTTGGATACATGCCAGTGCCTCAGAACTCATCTTCCTGTTTTAGCTTTGCTAGTTTGGCAAGGATGCCTAGGAATGAATATGACTGGAAACGTGAATTGCTCTTTTACCTCTAGAGGGACCACCAGGATCAGCGATGAAGCCTGCTGGTAAGCTGGAATTTGGAGCTTAGCCCATTCCTTTCTCTTTAGTCCTCTGCCAGAAGAAAGAGGACTCCAGGGTTTACCAGATCAATAAAAATGACATAGTGAAGGGAGAGGAACTGCTGGAAGTGAAATTTTGACTAGCAGCCTGTTACCTGCCAGCTCTGCGGGGCTGCACTCAAGGGGCCGCCCCCCTGGGCGGTCACACATCCCTCCCCACCATCCTCCTCCACTTCTGTATGTGGGCCCTGGTCCTCTGCCCTGCTCCGAGAGGAAAGCAAAGGCAGCCACTGAACTCCTGCCTGAGCGTTATTACTGTTTAGCATTTTGCTGCTGTAGTTGAACCACCCTGAACCTGAACCACTGCCCTTCTCCAGTCTGATCTCTTTTGTGCCAGTCAGGGGAGAGTGAGACCTCATAAAATTGGGGATTGCATGTTGTTTGGACATTCCAGTACAATTTTTGTCTCTGTGCTTAACAGTTGTTTTGTGAAACCTCCACTAGGATCAGTTAGAGGAGAAAACAGCATTTCCACTAAAAATCAGAAATCACTGACTGACTTCTTGTTCAGCATAAAGCAAGGTCAATACAATCTCCTTGGTTCCATGTCTCCAAGCTAGTCTGAACTTGCTCTTCAGCATGACTGCACTCCTCCAAGCAAAGTTCTGCATAGTTTCCTTCTACTTGTAGCCAAATGTGTCTTCATTAAGATCTTGATTTATATACTTTTAATAAATACTCAAAGTGAAATACTATGGCTGCATTTCCAGCTTGTTTTTGATTCTTAAAATCCATAATGGTGAAGAAAATCTCTAGGTATGCAAAGCATAAAACATCCATATTAAATACTGTGTAGTTAAAAGATTAAGTCAAATGAAATGGTCAATAAACAGAGTATTTCCTTGTCAGCTCTGAGGTCCTGGTCATGGCTGGGTGACCAAGCAATGCAAATGTTCAGTTCTGATTGCTGACATAGCTGTATGTTACCTCAAATGGCTGCTAAGAGTTACTGATATTTGGAGAGGAAAATGTACATGTGGGAGGTATGAGTTAGGTGTATTTATTCCTTTAGTTTGTTCTCAAAGATATTTTTGTTCTCTTAACATTAGTCTTTGCAGCACAGCCTCTCTGCAGTGCTGGAGAAGGGAGATGACTACTGTGGAGGAGTGAAGAAACCTTGTGCAGTTCACAGAGATGAACAGGCATGTTACTCAGCAGCTGGACTGGTGAGTTGATGATTTGTTAGTTTTGCAAAATATTACTTATCAGACTATGGGTAGGTCATTTAATCCTCTGAAGTTCTGTTTACCACCATTTCTGCAATGAAATAATAATGCTTAATTTCTGTCTTGTCTGCTTAGACAGGGTATGATTGTCTGAGGATGGTTAAACCTTGAGCTGCTGTGGTCCTGCAGGCACTGCTGGGCCCTCTGGCCAGCCCTCTTTTACGTGCTTTGGCTATGCCTGAGGAGGAGAATGGAAAGACATGAGAGAGTGACTTTCTGGCATGTTTTTATTCCCATTGCATCACTGAATGACTAAACTTATGGAGCAACAGCCTAACGCAGCTGCCTGCAGGAGACTGATTACCACTTGGTGGTGACAAAATGGATGAGCAGGAACAGTCCAGCCATGAAAGTTCTCTTCTAAGTGTAGGAGGCTCTCTGGTTCCTGTGTGAATAGCAAAGTCCAGCAAGGGCTCTAGCACCTGTGGATCTTTCCTGAGCGTGAAGGTCTTTCCTGACAGTGAAACTCAGGGGCTTTTACCAACATGGCTTTCAACTCTCTGTCTTGGGGAGGGTTTTAGAGGAATAGAGACTATGTCTGCCTGTGCTCCATCCCACCCTCCTCAGCCCTGCACCAGTGGCAAGGAGCAAAACCAGGGAGAGGGCAGTTACATAGGGCAAGGGGTCCTCGTGTTGCCTGAGGTGCTTCACATCTCCACCAGCCTGCCTGCTCTGGTTCTTGTGTTTGTGCACTGTCCTGCCCAGCCTGGCGGTACCTGTTCACAGCCTGGCAGTCCTTTCTGAGCAGGGAAATGAGCCAGCAGTTTGCATGTTCCAGGGACCTTATTTTTCAGAATGCTGCTAGTAGTTGTGCAGTGCTCTGAAAACTAAACTAATGGTTCAGTGGCTCACTCCACAGCCACCCAGGCTGAACAACCATTTTGTTTCCCTGTAGGACTTGGGTAATAACCAGGCAATTTTGTCTCCTTTGCTTATTGGAGCTCTTTCTGCAGTAGTTGCCATAATCATGAAACACTTGCTTTTCCTCAAGGCAGAGGCTAGAGACAGAAAATCTAGCTCAGTAATTATTTGATGATGGTGAGAGGAATTCCCACATCGAAAGCTTCATTTGTAGCTTGTTTCATAGCTCATTGTTACTGCTTTTTATGATAGGTTGTTAATGTTCCCATATCTGTTTTCTTCAGTTTGACTTTCATCTTTAGTAATGGCTGCTTTCAGTTCATAGTTACAATTAAAGATACCCTTCCATGGCAAAATCTTCTTCAAGTGTTGCAGTGTTTTCTGTTCATCTGCAAATCTGAGTCTCATGTCCATCTATAGTTGGTCTGCTGCCAGTTTTTCTTGCATCTCTGATGATATCTGAATCCGTAAAGAGTAAAAGCTTCTGTGTGTTGCCTGCTGGTAAGAGGAGAGCCTCTTCCTTCCCATTCCTACCTTGGCCCACTCAGATGAGAGCTGCCTCTGACAGATCTGGGGAACCCTCCTCTCTTCTGGCAACGTGTTTTGCAGCACTAACAAAGAACGAGAGGTTTCACAAAAGAATCTTGTGCCCCCCACCCCGCAAAAAAACCCTTTTTTGGGTCTGTCTCCAAAGCTATTCTTTTGAACTGTAGTGTTGGATTTTCCTGTCCTAAAGAAAAGATTTTCACTTAAAGGCTTTTGTGTCATGCGACAGTCTGCCCTTGACCCTGTGGGCTTCTGTGCTGTATACATGTGGTAGAGAAATACCAAACTCTTGAAATTCTTTGGTAAATGTAACTTCACATCCCGCTATTTCAGAACAGCTGGCACGTTTCAAACTGGGCAGAACTTTTTTAGTTTTCTTTATTTTGTAGAGGTTCTTTTACTCAGTGTGGGCTCTTTACTTACCACCTTGCTGGCCTGTCGTGCTGTTGCAGATGGGGAGTGATGCAACTCGGCCTTTCTGCATGGCCAGGTGGGTTACAGTTACTCTCCAGTGAAACATGCCAAAGAGTATGAGGAATTAACCAAAAATTGGTTAATTCATTCTATGAAATATTTGGCTCCCATTTGTATTTATTTTGGACATAATTCCCAAGGGACTTTTTATTTTTGCAAGCATCTATATTTCCCCATCCCGTACTGCCACATTCATTTATAGTAACAGCTCAAGATTTTCTTGTCCGAAAACTACATTGTCCCTCCCCCACACTACCTCCCCATTTTCTAACAGTTAACTTGTAGGCAGGATGTTGCAAGTCCTCTCTCCTAGGAGAAGACAGTGGTGATGAAGGCTGGTCTTTGTTTTTTTTTCTTTTTGTTTTGTTTTGGTACAGTCCTGCCCTTGCATCCTGTAGATATAAAGTAACTAAAGAGCAGGAAGCAGTTTCATGGCAATGGTTGCATGCCTGCTTTGAGATGATGCTTTGCCCAAATGATCTTTTTCTGTCCTTTTTTTTACGGAGATGTGAAAAGAAAGCAACAGGGAAATTACAGGGACAACCTCTTGTAGTGGCTTTGCTGTTCTGCTTGTGTACTCCTTGGAGGCATCTCCAGTGTTTATTTCTCATCAGTGATGTCATGTTACATTAACTAGCCTTTTACCTCTCCCACATTTGTCAGCCCCCTGGAAAACCCTATGGACAGCAAAATTGTCCAGGTTTGCCCTGTGACCCTCTCTGGGTGCTTCATTGTTTCAACAGTCTCTAACAAGGGAGCAGGTAACGCTGGCTGAGTGCAGTGCAAGTCTCTCACCCAGAAGCTTCACAGGGATGGTGGCATCACTGCATATCTATCAAAATAGAATGGACATCAGCGTTCCCTAAATAACCTGCTTACTACTCTGGAGGGCTGAGAGGTTCATTATCATGCACTGAATTTGATAGCTGCATTGCTGAACATGCAATTCATCCTTTGACTTGTCTGAATCAAGAACAATTCTACAAAATTTCTGCAGAAATATGTTCTAAATGCAGTCACAAAGAAGGGAATTCTTATTGTAGCTACAAAAGAACAACATATAGTCACATTTAATTGCTTTGAAATTTTATTTACTCTCATATTTAGTGTTATGATTTTGTAATGCACCAGGCAAATTGTTAAGACTTTCTCTTTAATATTCTTGCAGTGGAACATTGTATAGGGATTAGTCTTTCTGCTGGGGTTTCTTAGCTCTAAACCACTAAAATCATTGCTCACAAGAACTGCTTAATTTATATGGATATTCCATCGTTAGTACTTCTGCTTCTCTGCTGTGCATACACAGACATCATGATTAGAGAATTTTTACTGTACATTTTTTAACTTTCTCCTTTGTGCTCTTCACTGATTTTTCCTGTACGAAGATATATGTGTACACACACACACACACACACACACACACACACACACACACACACACACACACACACAAAAAAACAATCAGAGCTTGAGAACAGAACTCTATGAAATCTTTA
>JAUBOD010000059.1:2799855-2810048 GCA_032353885.1 Nothura maculosa
TGCATTAGCTCTAGAAGTAATATTTGCTCTGTTTGTTTTCTAATTTCAGGGGAATAAAATGGGGAAGTTCTAGGACCTTGAGGATAATTCCGCACCATAGTTTGCTGCAGGAACTGCGACAAATCTCAAGAATTCCCTAGAAAGGACAAGGAATACATGAAATAATGCCATTTGAAAAGGAGCAGATTTTTTGTGATAAGAAAAAATCTCATTTGTTAAACCACAATGGTGCAAAGAAACTTTGTATGGACGCTACTTTGGAGAAAGCCCTGGTGAATGACACTCTCAGTACGATGCCTCGGCCAGCAATTGTAGATCTCAGTTGTTCTTATGGACTGAAAACTGTGAAGATTGATTTACCCAAGGTGAACATTCCAAATGAAGTATTAATGAAACATGAAGTTGATAGATTTAGGAGATTGTTTCAGTGTCAGCAGCAGACTGCAAGGAAGTCTTTAAATCTGGAGAAAATAAACGGAAGCAGTCCCAGTTGTTCAGAGGGAAGCCACTTGCAAAATCAACCAGAAGTGCAATTTGAGGAAGGGTTGAAAACGACAGCCAAGATACTTAATTTCACTTGCACAAAGTGCAAGGATAATATTCGATACAGCCCGAATGATCTACAGAAACATTTTCAGCTGTTACACTATGGCGAGCTGCCTTTGTATCCTTGTGAAATGTGTAACTTCTCAGCTAATGACTTTCAGTCCTTTAAGCAACACAGACGCACCCATCGCAGCACTTTAGTCAAATGTGAGCTCTGTAATGATGAGCATATGTACACTTTGTTGGATTTGACAAAACACTTCACAGCAAAGCATTGTGTCAATGGTCACTTTCAATGCGAAAAATGTGGATTTTCTACGCAGGATGTGGGCACATTTGTTCAGCACATACACAGACATAATGAGGTTCCATATAAATGTGGAAAATGCCATCACATGAGCTTTACAAAAGAGGAGTTCCAGAAGCATCTTCTTGTCCATGCTGGTACGTTTCCTTTTAGTTGTCAGTACTGCACTTATTGCACGCCACGGAAGGATTATCTTTTAAAACACATTATAGCTTTGCACAGAGACCACCTGTATGCAAAAGAAAAACTGGAAAAGGAGAAATGCGAGAAAAGAATAGTAAAGACTTCTGCAGGCTTAAAGCTCGTGTTAAAAAGGTATAGAACAGGAACATCAAAGAAAGCTCTCTGGAGACGGAAAAAGATGAGCAGTGAGAGCGACAATCCTGAAGAAAATTCACAAATATTAAGAAGTAGGAATAAAATCCACCTGAAACCTGAGGAGCTGAGCCAGTTTGTAAGAGATGTGGAAGCAAATGAAGAAAAAGATGAAATTATTTATGGCGAGAAGCATAATTTCACAGCTGGGATACTCTCTGCTACTACTGCTCAATACAATAAAGCAGATGATGGGACCAGCTATGGCCTGGGATTACTGAAGAATGGTGTTCATGGGCCCACGGTATTGGTGGTCAAAAATAATAAAATCTCTGTTCCAGCAAATTACAGCGCTAAATTTATGGGATTTAAAATGGTAGATGGAAAGCAACATATTGTTATAAAATTACTACCTACAAGTAAGCAAAACTCACATTTGTTGGGTCAGAAAGCTGATCCAATCAAAGATAACTCTGCATCTTTGCTACAGACTGCTGATTCCTGTAGCTTCTCTTCAGGTGCTTTATCTCATGTGGCTGAGCAGACAGCCTTGAAGAACAGCCGTGTTCACGCATTAACCTCTACTCCGTTTTCTTTTTCTGCTCTTCATTCAGGCAAAACAAAAGTGGAGAAACAAAATAACTCCTTATTGTGTGGTAGAGGTATTTCCCAAAATGTAGCACCGAATGTAGCTGTGGAAAAAGGTTCAAATCCTTTGCAAATGAAGTTGGGCTCAGCCGTGCCTCCGTGTGATGAGGTGACAAAAGTTGGAATTCAGAGTAATATCTCATGGGGGAACTATAGTCCTCCGAGTCCTCCTCAGGTATTGCCACCTCCGATTGCCAATTCCCTGCATTATGACCCTGTGAAAATGCCCTTCTTCCCAGAACTGAAAATGCAAAATGGTGTCCTGAATAATAATAATCATGCAACTAATAATCTGTATTATTCATCTTCAGTTGATTCTTCTAATGAAGGGTTGCTTTCTTTTCATAATTATTCAAAACTGGACACTTCGGATAACCAGTGTAGCATTTGGATGTCAACAGAGGACAAAACTAAAGAATTTATACCCAGCAAAACACTTCCTTTTCAAAACAGCAGGAGAGGTGAATCTCCATCTTCATTTTCAGAGTTAATAAAAGACTTAAAGCCAGAAAATATTGCATCACCTCTGTCAAATATGAATAAAACTTATGGACACACAAACACTAACAATAACTGCGTATCTTCTAAAAGCCAGTCTAAATGTGTTATTGACAGAGAGTGTTTTGTGGAAGACTGGCATAGGAATGACCAGCAGTATTTGGACACTAACATGGATCAAGGCTTTGAAAATGTAGCAGAGAAATTTCAAGAAAACACCTCAGATTGTGTTAACTCAGCCTTAATGCCTAAAATCACATCAGTTTTCTCATTACAGAGTGCACAGGCAGCTAATTATTTGTCCCCTGAAATAAACCAGTTATTGCAAGATGTGTTAAAAGTGAAAGCCACTGCTCAGCAAGAATCCCACAGCAAGTCAAGTAACTGTGTAAAACTGCATTCTGACAAGTTGCTTTCGAGTCACGAGGCAGGAAATGAAGCCTTGATGCACATAAAGAGTTCAGCAACCGTATGCGGGTGTCAGAAGCCACCTCCTAATGTGGTCTTTCCTTTCTGCAAGAGGAAGGTGAACTCCAGATGTAGCACCAATGAAGGCATATGTTGTGGGAGAGAGAGAAAAATAGCCAGGGCATCGTTTGATTCACAGAGGGGGAGTAAATTATCCAGAGCTGCAGATGTTGATAAGTTGCTTAAAACTGATACAGATGCAGCCGTAATGCAGCAGTTGGAGAAAATGCAGCCTACAGGCCAAAGTTGTAGCTTTTCACCAGTGCATCAAGAACAGAAGAAAACTCTTCTAGTTCAGCCGCCGCCATCAGGGTTTTTTGTACCTTTGCACCTTGCTAACCAACCTGGATTGCAGGTTGTTTCAGGAAAATCTCTTCAATCCACCAGTTCGTCGGATGGTCCTTTGACAAAAGGCGTACCTGCTTCTTTTGTTCTAAACAAGGGACCTGGAATGATTTTGACTTTTAGTGGGGCAATTGGAACAGTTGCAAATGTTCCTAGTGATAGTTCTCAGGTTTTAGGAAGAGTGGCATCCGGAGAGTATAGTAAAATAACCACACCAGCTTCAAAAACAGACGTGAAAAATGACAGTTTTAGAAGTACGAGAAGTTCCAGTAATAGGAGAATTTGCAGCGTAGCAAATGACTCCCTGAACAGCGTGCCATTCAAACGACCTCTCGTAATTACAAACTCATCCGAATCGTCTATGAAAGGAATTTCTTCTGTGAAAGTGTTAACAGAGCATCAGGATGGTGCCTTTGGCTCCTTGGAGTCAGCAGAAGAGCAGGTCGTTCCACAGACACGCCGTGTTTATGCGCTTTTGCCTGATGGACAGCAGGCTGTTTTTCTGAAATGTATGACACCAAACAAGCCTGTAGCCCATAAACGTAGTGTTTTTCAGGATGATGCTTATCATCAACATTGTCAACCAAAGAAAACGGGCTCCAGGCAACAGAAGCTTTTGGTGAAAATTAGGACTTGCTCCTCGGAGTCACTGGCTGATGCAGATCGGCCCGTAGGCAGCCCAGTGCCCCCGCTGCACACGGACAACTTGCAGTCCCTTACTCCTGCACTAGCAAAGAAACAAGCTAATCTTAATTCTAGCGATGCCTTAATATTACCAGGTAGGTTAATGCCAGCAAATGCCTCTGCAGCAAGCCCAACTCCAACCTGTTGTATTCATCCTGTAGAGCCAGTATGTTCTGCCAAGCCTGTGGGGACGCGGTTGCAGAAAGGTTCTGCCGAGAGCACGCAGGTAGCACCAGCGAACAACAGGAGCAGCTGTGGTAGCCACAAGCCCACGTGGAGCACCAGAAACAGAATTGCAAAAGTAAAACCGCGTTTAAAACAAGCGGGGCCTAAAAGTTCAGAAACTGTGGTTTTGCAGAGAACCAAGAATTTCAAAAGAAAAAGAAAGGAGAATTACTCAGAACCTCCAAGAAAGAAGGTGATGTTACACAGGAAGTGCAAGGAAAAGAATCAAACTGGAGTTGTTAGTGAATCAGGTGGCCCTTACAAACCAAGGGCATCAAAAGATACTGTGAGGACTTTGAAACTACTTCCTTTTAATTCCAAGCAGCTTGTGAAATGTCCCCGGAGGAATCAACCAGTTGTTGTGCTTAACCATCCCGATGCTGATGTTCCGGAAGTAGTAAATGTAATGAAAACCATTGCTAAATTTAAGGGACATGTTCTTAAGGTATCGTTGTCAAAAAGAACTATTGAAGCTCTTCTGGAGCCGGCTTTCTGTAATCGTTTGGACCGAACTACTGAGGATCTTTCTCACAAGAGGCATAGGACAATAAAACCTATCAGCCCTGTCAAAGAAAGATTTGTGTTAAAATTGACACTGAAGAAAACTAGCAAAAACAATTACCAGATTGTGAAAACTACCTCTGATAACACCTTGAAAGCTAGGTTTAGCTGCTGGTTTTGTGGTAGAATATTTGACAATCAGGATAATTGGGTAGGACATGGACAGAGGCATCTGATGGAGGCTACTCGAGATTGGAATTTATTAGTGCAATGATGACCAGTGAAGAAGAAAAATCTGAAATACCCCGCAGTTCACCTTTGAGAAAGGAAATCTAGTGGAATTATGATGTGCAAGTCATTTTGTGTTTCAGTATTGTACTGAAATTTAAATACAATGCAAAATGGATGTATTTTAAAAGGAAGAATGGATTCTCTGCTGGCATCAGGCTTTGCGATACATCAAGGAACTTTGTGGTTTAAATAACTTGTAACTAATTGAAAATACAATTTCTTAAAAAAATATATTTTTGTTACTACTATCATGTCCTATATTTTTATTCTATAAAAGGAGTCTTCAGGGCTTTTGTTCTGTACATATTTAAGAAGCGTAAACATGTAAATATTTTTATACTCTGCAGTTATTTGATATAATTTTTGCACAGAAATTTTTCCCTCTGCCCTCCCTTACTTTTCATTTCTGTGCATGCACTACTAAAACAAATCTTTATCTTTTTTTTTTTCGACTACACACAGTTGTTAAACTGGGAGATTTTTTCCACTTGTTAGGTCTTGATTTTGTTTTTCAGGGATTGAACACTATTGTTAGCAAGTGCCTAAAAGATGTGAAGCAGTTTACATTCTGTCAACTGTGTAACCATAGGTCCAAGTAGGACCTTTCCCCAATAGTTTCATTTAAACAAAGCCATATGTGAATGCTTTAAGCTATATTGCTATGCACATGACACTTGTACTATTTCTGTGCAGTTTGTCTACTTTCTTAGTGAAGTATTTTTCATATAAATTAATAAAATATGTTACGATTGCGTTTAATACAGCGAGCCTGAGAATGGAATCAGTTGAAAATATGCAGTATATATATTCATAATGTATATGGTGTTTAAGAAGGGTGAACATTCCTAATCTGTATTGACTCTGTCACTATTAAATTTGATATAACTTGTGTTTACAGAATATGACTATGAGCTTTTATAGAAAATGTTTCTATTTTATACAGTGTTTGACACAACCATTTGAGGGAGGCAGCAAATAACGAAGGGAGAGGCAGCAAATAATGAAGGGTGAAGCAACACGTCAGGCCTGTGGCTGGACAGTAATGGTTTTCTAGGTCAAAGTAATGGGGTCCCATAAAGACTACACAGTATTTTGTACTGGTGCAGACTCAGATGCTCTGCTTTTTAGTGTTTTTGGCAAAGCTTCAGTTCTTCCTCTCATTTTAATGGCCAGGAGGGCAGTATTTGCTGGAGCCTGCATGCTTCCTGTTTGTTCCTGCAGGGGTGATCAGCAAAGGAGAGAGCACCTCGCGTTGCTCAGTGTCCATATGGGGGTATGTGAACAAAGGGCCCTGCCTGCCCCATGGTGCTCACGGAGTCTTTGTCCTGCACCTTCTTAATGAATCCAGGAACTGTATTGAGCCTTGGGTGGCAGATGATGGGCAAATGTCTTGATAAATCATGAGGTGTTAATATACTGTCATTTCATTTTTCTTTTCCTATCAGTTTGTTTTCCTATGAATTTGGGAGCTGTATACAGTAAAGAGCAGAAGAACACTGTAAAATCAGGAAATCTTGAAACAAGGTTGCTTTATATGGTCTTTATTCACCATCATGTGTGACTGTCCATGAGCATTTCTCATTCAGTACAGAGCTGTTCCTTACTGATGAGCAGAGATTTAACATTTTGTTTCCCTACTCTTAGCTCTGCCTCTGCATTATTTAATGCTCATTGCTCGAGTATTGTTCTGAATATAGACTTCTTTAGTGTGAGCTTAATGCTTCATTTGAAGTCTTGAGAGTCTGGCACTGCTGTACATTAGATTCCAAGGAATCCCAAGTCAGGCTTCCATTAAATTAGGTTGTAAAGAAAGATCACAGTTACAGACCCTCAGTAGAAAGTATAGGATTAACAAACTGACAGCATCATGATAGATGTGTAATGATGCAGGGGCGATACCAAGTTATTGAATGAAACATTCAACTGCCTTAACTGTCCTTTTTACATGCAGATTCCTGCAAAGTCCTTAACACTTGGCTTCTTCAATAAAGGGACAAATACAAAAAAAAATCGGTCTTTACACAAGTATGATTTAGCCCTTACATACCAGTTCTCAACTAAATGAGATATATAAATCTATATGGAAATAGTAAGTTATCATATGTTTAGTACGTGTAATAGATGTCTCTTTTATGAGAAAGTTGGAGAGCTTTCTTAATTTGAAAACTGTTTCGTTTTTGTCTCTTTGACTTGGTAAATGTGTCATTTTAAGATTACTTGTAATGTGCAGGTAGCAGGATAAAACTTGGTTTTTGTGCTTACGGCTATACAGAAATAGGTATAAGATCAGGGTCAACAAATGTTTTTCCTCTGAGAAGAACATAAAAACATAGATGTGGCCTAATCCTTATTTGTATAGTGTTTCTGATTGTGTAAAGTGACCTTAAAGGAGGCATAAATTCTAGCTAGCCCATTGGGTATGCTGTATAGCATCAGTAACTTTTCTACTTCAAGAATTCCAACATTTTAACAAAAAACTTGTGTTTAACATTTGTTCCAGGGCTGTTGTCATCTATTTTTTCCAGCATTTCCTCAGAATCTCTGCCTGCTGTTGGTGATTTAGACCGAAGGAAGAATGCAGTTTTGCAACTCGCACGTCTCAACGCTTGAGTTTTTGTGAGTGCAAGTTCTGAATGCTTTCATGGAACAACATTGACAGGAATAATCTGCAGTGCTCATTGTACTCTCATTTCTGTATCAGGTAGACAGAAAACTCTTGCCTATTAAATCCTTGCCTCCTTTTGAAATTTTAAGACACCATGTAATAGGGCAGAAAACTACTAAAAGGGCAAGGTGAATTTTTGTTTGGAGCATATCATGGTAGTTGTAGGCCAGCTGTGAGCAATTCAGTGCTTGAGGGCTGCAGCACTTGGAGTAGCTGAAGTGCTCAATATTGCTAATTACTTTAAAAAAAATATGTGACCTAGGTGTGACCTAGTCTCACACCTGGAAGACCACAGTCCCACTGGGATTTCACTTTTTGCCTTTTTCTCCCCAGGACCATACCTTTCCTTCAGAGAAAATACATATGGAGAACCTAGATAGATGAAGCTCTTCACAAAAGTAAAGATCCACAAAAAGCAGTTTCCTTAAGAGCAAAGATTTCCTGATGTGGAATATGTGAGTGTATACGGCAAGAAGAAACCTAAATAGGAAGTGGCTGCTTATTCAAAGGATATTGTCCATTGTGAGCGTTGCTTGAAAGAGCAGCTTTGTGAAGAGATGTTTGATAGAGTTAAAGAATATGAGAACACACGCAGAAGAGTAAGTCAGGTTTGCAGAGGCAGCAGTAAGTTAAGCTTGAGGCCTTGACTTTGCAGGCTTTAGGCTGTAAACCTTATACTAGCATAGTAATAGCATAATACTAATTAATACCAGCTGGATAACAAACAGCATTGATTCAGTACTGTACACAAACCTTATTATGTACTATTTAAAGTAGTATGTACATTTTTCCTTACCTGATAGCATCTCATTTGCTTCACATATGAGGTATGAACCTGTATTGCACAGGGAAGAAATTGAGGCTTAAAGGTGAACAGCCATGTTATTCTCTTCGGAAGCAAACACTTTGAGAAGACAGTTGTGTTATTTTTAGAAGGAATTGCTCAAAATCACAAGGTAAAAGTAGTTGCAGACTCCAGCTGTAGGTGACTTGCTGAGACTGCTGCCAGCATCAAAGATCTGTGACCAAGTACTGAGAGAATAATGCCTGAGCCAGCAGGCAACATCAAGACCAGAGCATATGTATATAGTATCAGTTTTAGATGAAGCCCTGATTGAGTTGTTTTCACATCCCATGAAATAAAAAACCTTCTGACCTTGGTATTAGGTTAATTAAGACCTAATTGACATTTCATCAGCAATTTTTCATTGGTGCATTTGATATAAGAAGACAGTAAAGCATAAATCAAAAATTGTCATTTCTTTAACTCTTTAGCTTTTACCAGCTATGATTCCCTCCCTTTAAACTATTTCTACATCATCAGTTTAGTTTTCACCACTTACCCCATTCTTTAAATCTTTATTCTTTCTGGAAATGACAGTTTGATCACAGTAATAGAACAGTAGGTAAAGTAGTTTTAATCAAACAGGCTTACAGTTTTTTTTTTTTTTTTTGTCTGTTAAAAGTAATTCTCCAAGAATTGAGGTAGGTTAGCAAGGAAGCAACGTGCCTGGGCATTCAGTAGTAGTAAGGTGAAGAGAACGTGACAGATTAAGCCAAACATGCATGCTAGAGATGTTAAATGTTTCACAACAACAGAATTTGTGATCAAGCCTGTACAAATGTGAACATTACAGACAAATCTGAGACAGTGATTTGACCATTTTTTGATGAAAAGTTGTTAAGAAGTGTCAGCCTGCAATACTTCCATACATTACTGTCTTCATAACATTTTTATTTATTTTCACGTTGAAAATACAAAAACAAACCAAACAATAATATATATATATTAATGAAGCACTGAAAGTAAAGCTGAGGAAAAGGACAGTGCGTGTTCATTAATCTTAAAAGTTCAGGTAGCTTTTCCCCCAATCACATGAAGTACAGTGCTCGTTCCAGTGTGTACACAGTGGTATCTCAGGTTGAGTTGCTCCAAATTCTGGAGCTGTGCACTTTGCAAGGAGGTTTCTGAAAGCTGTAATTTTTGTTAATTGTAACAAGTAGAAGGTCACTTCAAGCATTCTCAGTTCTAAAGTGAAGATGTCCTCCAGGAACTCTGCCTTCAAAGAGCAGTCGAGGAATCGAGCTGGAAGTACGAAGCTGGTGATACAACTTTGAAAACCCTTCTCAGATGCAAACTGCAGATAAGACAACCTGCTGTGGCTTCTTGAATGCAAGTGCTTTTCTGATAAGATGACATGGGGTTGAACTTAATGAGCTGCATCTCTTACTACTTACTGGATGTTCTTAAAGAATATTCTCCATCATTTTGGATGATCTTCTTTAATACCTGATCCACAAATTTGAGAGATTAAGAAAAGCTTGGCCATGGCATTCCAGTTATGAAACTCTTACAATATGTTTCAGTTTTGTTGAGTCTTTTGTGTTGTTTTGGCTGTCGATTAGGACAAGGGAGGTGCGCTGATGATTCTCTACTATTTCAGCAACACTGTCAAAGCGCTGGATAGAGAAAACAAATTAATTAGTAGGGTTAGTTTCCTTTAATGCTCTAACACTGACAGTAATTACTGTATTACCTTTTCCTTCTGGTTCTGCCACTGCTGACGATGGTGGGCTTTAGACTTTCATTATTATGATTATTTTAATCACAGTTAAGTTTGGATGGTGGAAGAGATTATTGCCAATAGCTGTCTCACCTCATGCTCCTTTCCATTTGTTGTTGCTGCATGCACAAACTGA
>JAUBOD010000059.1:2823995-2840329 GCA_032353885.1 Nothura maculosa
TGTGTGTATATATACACACACACACACACACACACACACACACACACACACACATATATATATATATGAGCTTTTTTTAAAGTAACATTTATGCAATAAGAATAAACATTAAAGATCCTAGTGAAAACCTTCTCCTTGGGTGACCTTGATAAGTCAACTAAGGCAGAACAAAAGCTCTCATTTTGGAAAGAAAACCATCACAGTGTTCTTGCCTTGCTGACTAGACCCAATGCTATCAGTAATGTCAGAGAGCAGAGCTACGTACACTTCTCTTTTTCACTCTAGGACTGTATTTTCATTCTCCAGCTAAATATACTTCAGTGTGATCTTAAAAAAAACAGTCTTTATTTTTCTACTTACTATTAGGCTTTAGGAAAGTCTACAATAGGCTCAGAAAACAGAATTATATTTCTGCAGCGCTCTCGAATGAGAAAGATCTCATGCCATGAAAAATATCCTGGATGAACTTTAAAATAGCTGAATGAAAGAGGTAGGAATTAAAGATGGCTCTAATGAAGATAATTTGGCCTGTCCTGTCAAGGACAAAGGAGGCAACTCCCCTTGCAGGCTGTATTCCCTTCAGCAGCTGCACTTCCTCTCTTTGAACCTCAGAAATAGGCATCAATTCCACCTATTTTTAGCAGTGTAATAAACAGTTATCAGCCTAAACGATTAAAACTCACGCCTTGTAGGTAGTGCCGTGGTGCTTTCCGTGGGTTCGATGTAGTTGTCGTCATTGTCGTCCACCGGCACAATGTAGTTGTCCTGTGAGGAACGCAGGACAGGAGTCACCTGGTTCAATCTGCCTCACTTCAAACAATGGCTGGGAATGAAGCATTGGCAGCAACCCACAACATCTGCCCTTTCACAGGGCCTATTTCAGACATTTATCATACCATGTGGATGGGATTCTCTGAAGCTGGAAGCCCTTCCCTAAATAACAGCCTGGTGGATAGAAGCCCTCCTTTCCCTTCATTTGTGCTCTAAGAGTGAAGGTTGCTCTCTATTGCCTAGAGCTTGCTATAGATATGAGCAGGAATTGTTCTGTGCTCCAAATGACTTCCAGAAACACTTGAAGTAAGCACAGATCAACTAGGAATTACCCTGGTAGATGCAGCTTATTGCTAGCGAGCCAAGAAATGAGCTGTGGACAGAGAGGCTGGTATGGAGGCCAGCACGTGGAACTGCTGTGGGCTCTACCTCATGATTGCTCTAGGGCTACCATTCATTTAAACCATCGAAACAAGTCTGTCTGTCTATGAACATTACCTCATCATCGTGGCACTCCTTAGGCTTTGGTGGTATTTTTGGTTTTGGAGCAGTAGATTGCACTGGCAGCGATGGCTTGGTTGGTTTCTTTGGTCTGGACATGGCAGGGCTGGGCATGGTTGGGAGAGGTTTGTTGATGGGAGGAGGCTGGTGACTAGTGCGATTGTCTTTTAATGAAGAAAAGAACAAAACAACAATTTTGGTAAAAATTACTTAATGGCCCCTGGACACTCTTCTACCTATGCAAGCAAAGTACTGTGGCAGCAACTTAAATCAAAAAGCAGACCTAAGGGCCTGCAGGCCCTGATTTTGAGACATATCTGCAAACTAGGGTAACACAACCCAGTCCCGTTTATCAGGCTGCAGACGCTGCCTGGACACTTGACTTGCATGAACGACCATTTCTTAACTCCTCTGGAAGGAGATGGGGCCAGATGGTGCGGTGCATTAGCTAGTATGCGCCGTGCCAGTGCAGCCTCTGGTAACGGGAAGTGAAAGAGAACATATCTGTCGTGGAAAAGTAATGGTTATAGCATAAAGGGTGGAATTGAAATGGAAATTATGCAGGTGTTATTTTAAAAACTCTTCATCTGTTCAAAAGACAGGTAGGTAACATGTTTGTAAACTTCTGTGAGTGCGTGTATGGCACTACAGCACTTCAGGAGCTATTCTATAGGCAACAGTTCCTTACAATTACTTTAAAACTCTAGGCATTGCTAGGAGCAATGGTAACTTGTTTCATGCTATAGTAGCAAACCATACCCCAGAAAGCTGAGGACCTGACTGTCAGAATTAAAAGCAGACTCTTGAGGAAGGGACAGGTTTGTCCACTCGAGGCCATTTCTCTTTTGGCACTGACAAATAAGCAATTATCAGGCTGATGTCACTGACTATTCCATATCTACCTGCGTATTCGCCCCTAGATATAGGGAATGCCGAGGGAATCTTCTTTTTCTCCTGCTCGCTTGGGGGCGGTTCGTAGCTGTCATCAGTGGCCTCTTCGCTGGGGACCATGTACATCTCCGAGTCAGAGTGGTCATCTGGATTTTCATAATCGCTGTCCTAGAAAGACAGAATTTCTTATTTCTCACTTCGTAACACACTTACGGATTCATAGCAGGGTACAACATTTGAATATCCTCGCAGGAGGACAATTACCAAAACTAAAAAAATACACTGAAAAGACAAATGACCCTCCTCTTCAGTGTTCCCTCCCCAAACAGGTAGGAACTCAGCCCTCTCTCCCCTTCGCTTCTGCTCCAGGTCCTTTCCTGGCCACTTCTTCTCGGCATCCCTAGGGAGTCTTTGTCATTACCAAGAGCTGTGTCTTCAGCTTAGGGACCAACAGTTTGATTTCCTCAACAGGCCACATCCTCCCTCGCTCCAACCAAAACTCTTTATATGTCCCATCACTTCCTCCTTTCCTATTAGAGACCTAACTCCTGAAGGAAATCGCTTGTACAGCGTAGCAATTCATTAACTGTGGAAGGCAGCTCATAAAGATGTCTAGAATCTAACCACAGGTTTTTCATTATATATTAAAAAAAGTCTTTCTCTCCCAAACAAAACTTCCTTATTTCTGAAATTACTGTTCATTTTAAGTAGTCCCTCAAATTGATGCCACTTCTTTACTTGCCTAAAAGGCTCAACACTCATGGCTGCAGTTGACAGGGCTTCTCCTGGGGAATGCAAAAAATCTGAAGTTCCTAAAAATCAGTGGCTGCTTGTAAATAAAGTTGATGTCACAAACAAGATACGATTTCACGGCTATAAGTTCAACCACAAGTGAGCAATTCAAAAATAAACATTCATTATTATTATTTGTGCTGAACTTGTTGCTACAGTAACTTCCTACTACTTCCCAAAAATATACTTACAAAATCATCTGACCATTGTTCCTCTTCATTGCCTGCATGCTCTAAACCAAACAATAGAGTTACTTCAGGAAATGAAATAGCATAAATGTGTATTTTAAGCACAGATTCAAGAAATTCTATCATATTCAGTTAAATAAAATAGTGACATTTTCTTCAACAGGAGACAAACACAACTATTTTTGATAGAATAAACCCTCCTGCTTATTTATTTTTGATTAACCAATATAGAGGGGTTGTAAAAGCTGCATAAAATGGTAAATTGTGTCTGATCTGGACAGTAGAATGTGTCATGCTAATGCATCTCAATTTTAAATACGGGTAACAATTTCCACGTAAAGAAGCTAGTTTTGAAATTCAGACTCCTCAGTTATTTTTTTTTTCTTCCCTTTGTTAGAGGTTCCAGGGTAGGAGGCTAATGAAGAGCAGCAGCAATAACCACTGAATGGTTGGCTGATAACTCCAGAAAGTGCCCTCTTCTACTGCAGTATTTTGTACTCTTTCCTTAATAAGATGTGCACATGGACCTGAGCAAATCTGAGGGCACTGCTGTATATACTTCTACATGTACTTTAAGAAAATTCATTATGTCGATTAAGTATGTCAAGTGAATCTGACTTCTACCGTATATCGATTAATTTATTCACTTTTTCCCATATTTATTTTCATTTTCACTTCACGGTTTCTGTCACAAAGGGACAAGAGGAGAGGGTAAATATTGATTCTGGTAACATTGATTCTGAAGGAGCAGTTGCTGTTTGTTCATGGGGCAGTAGCTGGCCATGGTTGTCTTGCTTTCATGTTTCATAAGTGTGGTAATAGCACATTTGTCCAAAGGAAATGGTGAGGGAATGCATAGCTGAGCTTACTGTAGGCATATAGGCGTCAAATACACACAGATATACAGTTTACATTTCTATTAATCCAGTCTTACCTGAAGCATAGTCCCTCTTTGGTACACTTGGTGGTGGTTTTTTTTTTAGCCTGTAAACAATAATTATTAAACTTACAATCCAATATTTTAATAATAGCTAAAAGGAAATATCAGCGACATAAAACACTGATGACAAAAGGTATCTGCAGCTAAACAAATACAGATTATCAGTGCAGATGCTTAGCAGAGAGCTGCAAGAGAATACTCTGAAAAGCTGGAAACACAGGAAATTAGAATCCAATCTGAGATTTTTTTGCTCAGATCATATTTTGGAAGAACAGCTTCCTTGCCCCTCTTTTTCACTTTCAATACCTAATCTGATGACAGCGGTGTCAGAAATAAATATACATCTATCTAATAAGATAATCTGTTTTCCCAAGTCTGTAGCAAGAAAAAAGGGCATGGCACTCTGGTTCTGATTTATAGCTGTTGCTTTGCATGCTCTTTAGTTTCTGATTGACATCTAAATGTAACAGGTCTCTCAAAACCAGATTCTGTTTCTATCTGCTATTATTTTATGGTATTATAGCCTTTTGGCAAATAGTACTAAAAAAGCTATGGAAATAGTAAGTCAATCAAAAGATTTCTTGTAGAAATGCTGACAGGATTTGTCTTCAAATGTAACTCCCTGTGCTGCAACTTGTAAGCGTATATATGTAACTATACATATATATATTGCTAAACTCAAACTGTCCAGAGAACATACTGAATTACAGTCTGTTGACATTATTTCATTAGCGTTCTATCACTACCTTATAGAAATGGAACATATTTGTGTGTAAAGTCAAACCAAATGGTGACATTATAGAATTATCTGAAGAACATTTTGCTTTTTGTAGCAATAAAAAATATAAATACAATTTACATTAAAATGAACCTCTAAACTAACCTGCTTCTCTGTAGCACTGATGGGACCTCATCTGAGCCTTTGCCCACCTGACTGATGACTTCAGTCATTCTTCAACCACGAGATGTTATTTGTTTGCAGTAATGACCAAATTATTTACAAAGAATATTGTTCACAGAGAATTAAAAATACTTTTTTTGTGATTCTCTGAGCAACAGTGAAGTCTACAAATTTTATTTTACAGAGCAAATTTTTCAATGTTTAAGTCTCAAGCACCGTGTTGGGCTGCTGCTGTTGGGATTAGAGGGCAACCCAGGGTGGCTGCTCTCTGACAGTAATGCATCCACATAGAAGCTTTTTCAAGCCCGTTTTGAGAAAAGCTTTGGCTACTTTTGAATTGATTTCATAGAATTCGATTGCTCAGATATTCACAGAACATGAACATGCATGAATGAAGCAGTGCCCAGTAAAAACACTGCTAAAGCGCAAACAAAAATCAGGCATGTTGTTACAAAATATTTATCCAGCTTTGTTCATTAGTAACAACACTAATGAAGGACTGAATCTTTCTAGTCTTTTACTTCCTGCAGCAGGATGTTGTTTAGTGTAAATGCGGTGTAGTTATCGGTAAATTAACAAGCATTAACTGTTGTGTTCAGCCCAGGTTAGCACAGGCAGGTTAGAAAGAAAAACCCAGGGCCACTGCCAGGACAGAGAGCAGCTGCACACAGTGGTGTGGAGAGGGTGGACCAAGATCCATCCATGTTCTTTGCAACACGTGTCCTGAGATGCTCAGAGACAGCAGGGACCGGCTCTGTTGGAAAATGGTGGGATGAGGCAAGAGGCCCCCAGGCTGCAGGGCGGAACAGGCGTCGCAGCCCATGTTACACAGATCCAAAGCACTAAGCCAAGGATTTCAACACTTAGTCCCAGGCCCTGTAAATCCTGGCAGTGGCCCTGATGGAAAGTGTCAATAGGTGACAGCAAGAAGCACACGAAGCACAGAGCAGAGCTCCGTGTCCACGCAGCCTGTGGTGCTCCGAGGTAGCATACCGATCCCAAGTATCTTTCCCAGTTTTGCAAATTAAGGCCACTTGCTCATTTTGGAACCTGAATATCAATAGAAGAAAAGAAATCATGTTTCTGTCACAGAGCTGCTGAAACTGTTCCAGGCCACATCTAGATTTGCTCAAGTCTCTTCAAGTACTTATTCTAAAATTTAAACCCACCTAAAGAAGATCTCACTGTACTGGCATGACATATTGATGCCAGAACTGAAATTGAAAATTTTTGAATTCCGTTGCAGCTTTGCTTTTCACTCTGCAGAGCTGGAATTCTACCTATTGTGCAAACTGCAGTGCAAGCCCCAGCACCTGCTCCCAGCACCAAGAGCTGTTTTCTGGCTATTTCAGATATAACACAGATGCTTGCAGTGTGACAACAACTCATTCCTGTGCCCCTTTGACACTAATGACAAAGGACTGAAAGATCAAATCCCAACTCAGGATACATATTTAAGTAGAAGAAAGAATGTTTGAACTTATCTTTTAACTTGGTTATATAAAATTATAAACAAATGCAATTTCCAAGTAAAATATTCTAGTATTAGTACTCAGTCCTGGACTTGAAGCTGGTGAAACATCTCTGTTTTAGCTCTAATTGTGGGGTAGAGGAGGGAAACAAAAAAAGCCATGATCAAATAATCGAGTTTCCATTGACTTTGATAAGATCAAAATTATTTTTAATTTAATAGAAAACACTATTATCTGGAGATTTTCAAGTCTCAGGGAAATTTCAGTTCTAAAGGATTCATCCATAAAATCTATGTACATTCTGAGAACATATTTACAGATTTTTAGAAGCAATGTAACACATCTTACTACATCATTAGCTTTGATTAATGCTAATTAACCCATTAATACTTGAGGCATTTCATATAACAAGGCCTCATGCTGCTCACACAGGAACACAGCGCACCACAAACACAAAATAACTTTAGGAGTTTCATAAAGAGAACAAAAACGTACGTTCTAACACTTCCCCTGTACAGCCTGCTGCAGTTGATCCAGCAAAGCTTTTTTAGGTATGTACTTAACTTTGGCCGACTAACAAGTCCTATAGGAATTACAAGTATTCTTAAAGTTACGCTTGAAATCAATAACATATATATGCGTTTTCCCAAACTACATGGAGAAGCTATAATGAACCACAGCAGAAACCTGGGTTTTCTGCTCTAGCAACACTTATTTCTAAGCAATGTGTCCCAGCAAAGCAAGCGCATTTCTGTACTTGCAATGCTTTAATTCTGCTTTTCCTCGCTAGTGTTTTTGCTCCTTCTCCCAGCTTTTAAGATGTGGCCCAAATACCTTCATTTTCAGAGCCCATCCTCTTCTTAAAAAAAGATTTTTTACTTGGTAGAATTTACAAAAATTATGTTGACATCCTCACCAACTGGAGTATTTATAGTACATATTACTCCCAAGTACATTAGGTCATCAAACTTGCGATTAAAAGATGAAGTAATTGAATTTTGTCCAAGAGCTTGTCAGAATTCCAGACACAAGGAAGCTAGCTGGCAGAGACACTTTTGGAGCTGTCTTCTTATGACTCAGTGGAATAGTTTGTTATAGCTTTGGAATTGCATGAAATGGATGATTTGGTGAAAAAAAAAAATTGGTGATTGCATGAAATAAATTGGCAGTTGTTTTTAATATTCTTACTATCCTTTTATATATTTTTTTTACAATGTGCTACAGTACATTGAAGTGACATATAGTTGATTTTTCTTGGTTTTCCTTCAATGAAATACTATTGTCCTAACAAAAATCTTCCAAGTTGTAACACAGAGACCATTCAACCATACTATTTAGCTTACTGTTTTAGGTTGCCAAATCCTGATTTTATTGTCAAGACTCATTATGTTTTGGGTAAAGATTGAGTTCTTTTTTAACCCTTCATCTCATAATTTATACTCTGACTTCACAGCTGGGGGAGGTAGAACGTGAGCTTTGTGCTGCAGTCACCCATTAGAGAAGTTTTCATAAGCCTGCTTTTTGTTGATTTGCTTTTTCTTTAAACCTTGCAGAGATCGAAATAACTGCAGTATTATAAGAGGTGTCTTATACCTGACACTTAAAGATAGCACCTCTGGCCTTGCCAGCTTTGGATACCCTTAATTCCTGTTATTTTTGCCCTATCTCCCTTCACTCTTGGGGAAGGGCCCTGGGCAGAGCAATGCTGATTAGCAGCAGAGCTCATGTCCAGGAAGGCAATTTACTGCCTCAAGCTACAAGCTTGAAATGCCTCCATTCCTGCCATCTGGTTTCCCCTTGGAGGTGTTTGCACTGGATCCATTAACATCAACTACACTTAGATTACCCTGAAGTAGAAAGCCAAAACAGAGGAAAAGCAAACAAAAACATACACAAGAACACAAACACACTTGTTTAAAAGCATTTTCTTTTAGAAAAGGGAAACATCTTTTATGTATGAGGGCTCTACTTGTAGAGTCCTTCCATGTGTCCATTCTGGAATCATGGTAGATGCCATCTACTAATTAACTTGCAAGAGTACTTAGTACTTCAGTAGTCAATAACCCATATGTAAAGAAAGAGGTCTGAATGCAGGAATAACATCCAAATGGAAATTCAATGCAAATGAGCTATTTCATTAAAAAAAGAAAAAAGGCAGTGCAATAAATAGCTAATCGCTTTGAATAGGCAGTTGACTAGACACAGCAAACAGTGTAGTCATTTGAGAGGGATGTAGAATTACTGAAGCTGCACTCCATGTTTAAAAGTATATTATGAATATTTTGCAATACTCATGCACGTGACATCAATATTTATGCTGTTTTGCACTTACAGGAATGAGAGTGTTAGGTAATGAGAGCTTTTGTTTTATGGGGCTGAAACACTGGAGAATTTAGCATTTTTATGGGACTATTATGCCTGACCAGTTGGTTCAAGGCGGAGTTCAAATTAATTTTTAATTGCAGCAGGTAGTCTAAAGAGCAGCTTGAGGAAAATGGCAAACGCTCAAACAGCAGGTGATGAGCATTGCCAGAGAATATGTACAAAAGCATCTCTTAGTATGCATTGAAGTACTTCCCTTCAGAATGACATGGTTCTATATTTCAAGTGCTATAAGTTATGTTAATCTTCTGAGCTTTAAAAAAACAAAAAGCTAGTACTGATACTTCAAACTTACTTTTTGAACTTGTTTATTATCCCAGTTTCATTTTTCTTGATGTCATGCACCATCTTTTGAAGTTTCCTGTAAAATATTGAAGCAGGATTAAAATTACCGTGTGATTGAGCATTTAGATATAAATTAAGAAAAATAAGGAAACAGTTGTTTTTCTTTTAGAGTAAACACCAAAAAATAATAATTTTTAATAAGTATTAAATTTTCAAAAGCATTCATGTATGATGTTTCCTTCAGTCTTTAACAGAGCTGTTTGGCATAATTTGTTTTCTGCTTTTCTGTACCACAACTCAGTTTAAAAAACTTAGCTAAGTTCTGGGCATCAGGAAAGAGCTTTGTTGTCCAAATTAATAGTTTATAATATTTTAATATTAACTTTTTCTTCAGAACTGGCTTTGCACGAGTCATTCCATCAGTGGACAGTTTCCCTCCTTCCTGTAATTTTGTGTCTGTAGTTATTATGGGAGCACGAGGAGGTGGGACAGATAAGTCCCTGGCCTACCATGCCCAGGCCATCAGAGAAACCATTAGAGGATTTGTGACCTTGAGCTCTAAAAAGTCTTCAGCTCAGGACTCCAGTCACACGCACTGACAGCGAAAACCAGAGCTAGGTCTTACTTTTCAATTAGTTGCCCCGATTTCATAGAAAATACACTTGTCAAAGCTATTTAAGTTAAACAACTCCGTCTTTTTAAATAGATAGCTATTATTTTAGAATTCTACTTCCCTTCCCATTTGAAAAGCATCACAAAAATCTTTTTCAGAAACAAAGATATAACATTGCAAAAAATACTGATTTATAACAAATACTGTTAGAAGTTTGAGCTTAATAGAAATTGCATGTATTTTTAGTTTTTTCCTCAGTTTATTTTCTGTGCCTCTGAGGCCTCTTGTCCTGTCACCAGGCCCCACTCTTAAGAGTCTGACCCCATCCACTCTATACGGTCCCTTCAGTTACTTATATATATTGCTAATATTTCCCCTCAGTCTTCCCTTCTGCAGGGAGAGCAGGCTCAGATCTCAGCTTTCTTATGTGAGAGCTCTCCAGTCCATCATCTTAGTAACTTTTTCCTAATATCAGGAAGAATTGAAGGGTATTTCTTACTTTCAGCAGCCCTGCCATGCATCAGTTCTGCTCTGTCAAAGCAGATCACGGGTCTGATACAGAAGGTTTATTCCTAGAGCCTCAATCTTTGCCTAACTTTCCTTAAAAACCTTTTTAGGTTCTTCACTAAAAGAAATCATGAAAATAACCCTCTGAGAAATAATTCACAGGGAGATCTTTCACTTTTGCTCAAACCTCATACCATTAATTTACAGCAGAAGAGCAAAATAACGGAAACTGTCGATACTAAATAAGGAAGACTTACTTATAGACGTGAGAAGTGAAAAGAAATGCTTAGAGATTTGCTGCAATTGCACTACATTTATGAAAAAAGATGTTATCTAAACTAACCAGATCCATTAAACCTACACATTTGGGGCCAAGTCTCAAAAGAACTTCTGCTTTTGTGGGTTTTTTCCCCTTAAAACTACATTCAGTTTCCAGTTGTGCTTGAAGGATCAAAAATAGCCATCTTTTGCACTTTACTCTTTCTATTTTATACCCCAGCTGGCACCTGGCAGTAGTTTTAAAGAGAAGTAATGAGGAATCAAAAGAATCAGTGGAGAATTAAATTTAGTTGTAGTTTGGGAAGAAGTTGTAGTTTGGAAAGAACGGCTGTTTGTAAGCAGTTCTGTCCTTTCCAAAAAGACTTGCCAGTCATTATTTAAAATTGCATGTGAATGTTAGATATTTTTGCTCCAACATTGAATTAGCAGTAGAGATGGGGCCCAAATTAAACTTGACTTTGGATTTAGAGCCGAGTGTTGCACAGGCCCTGCTTAGTTTGCAGTGAGCCCGTGCGAGTGGACAGGTAACCCATGTGTCGTGCAGTGGTCAGACTTCTGTGGTCTGCAGCCACCAAAATAGTTTTCTTCATTTAAGACAATCTCCCCAGACCTTCTAAGCAGAGAGAAGTTTTTGTGGGACAAACTAACCAGAACAGCAGCCTTGAGGGCACCTAGGAGCTGGGTCTGCCATGGTCCCTGCAGACACCTTGCTGCAGATCCTTACCTACAACTTTCCTCCTGACTCTGCAGCCTTGTGAAGGACCTTGCTGCTCACTACTGCTTATTCTCTTGGAATGAAGAGATACTAAAATATTCAGAGTCTTTAATCCACTAATCATGTAAATGAAAATAATCAGAATACTATTAGTTTTATCTTGCGTTGCAGTTAAAAGCAATTAAGAGGTCAAACTTAGGAGTTGTATCTTAAGCACCAATTCTTCTTTCAACTTTGAGAGTTTTTGTTTGCATTCGTAGTCTAAAAAGAGACTTGCTGATTGAGCTTTGGGTCACTGTAAAACTCAGAAAACGCTTTTCAGCATTATAGCTATTTAGAGATGCACTTCAGCTATGGGACTAGTTTGGGACTGGTTTGGACCCATGGTTCACAGGCTGGCAGCAGATGGGACAGATTTTCAAACTGCTGCCTCCATTGCAGGTAGTAGCCATACAAAAGATATTTGGAAATCATCTATAGGCTACAAGTGATGCTTCCACAAGGTTTTAATTTCTAACAAATACAATAGGAATTCTACAAGTTAGAGGAAACACAGACTGTTAAATGAATCTATCCACTCTGCATTCAGTACTTCACTTCAGAGCTCCATAGCGGCAGACAGCCGGTTAATTCAGCGGACTGGTCAGGCCTGTTACATAGGTAATAATTCCCTGATGACTGGAACAATTTCCTTTGCAGCTACTAGATAGTGACTGTCAAGTTTTAGCTTATCCCTTGCTAAACAGCCCTGTGCTGCCTTTGCCTATTGGGACTCTGAAGGGAGAGATCTTTGCTGTTTACCAGAGCCCAACAAGAAGGGTTAATAGTCAAGCAAAACAATAGGTATTTACAAAGCAGTTATGACAAGTCCTCAACAAACATTGAGCCACTTCTAGGAAAGGGCTTTTTTACTAGACGAAAAAATGTGCTTTAAGGGTTCAGAGAACTTTACCAACATTCTACTTGAGACTTAACTGTGCTCTTCTGACACAGGCAAACACAATCCACATATTCGAGAAGAAAACACTGAGGTAGTTGCTGGTTAATGAGAGATTGAAGTGAAAAGACTTAGCGAGATTAGACCCAGTTTCTTGTTTCTGAATTCCCTACCAACCTGATACATGCGTGATTTTATCCTACCTAGCTAAAGCAACAAAAATGCTGAGGAAGAAAGATTATGTTCCTAGACAGTGATCCAATTTGGAGATGAAATTGGGAAAGAATGAATCTAGTTTGTTAGAAAATGTCCTTTCTGTTTCCCTGAACTCACTTTCCTTAGAGGTTCAAGGATAACTGTTTCCATAATACCTTTTTGTTCTGTGCTACGTGTTTTCCATAACTTCACTTTTGACCTCCAGCAATTCAGGATTATCTGATAGAATGGAAAAGAAGGTCACTAGCCATGATACATATGTAAAGAAAGTTGCAAAGTTTTACCACTGCAAATACAATATAGCTTGAAAGGAGGCCTTGCTGTGTCATAAAACACCCAGCTGTGCTGGAGGACTGACAGAGCTGCCTTGAGATAAAACATAATGAAACAAAACCACCTTCTCTTTGATCTGGTCACAGCTCAGCACATGAGGAATGAAGGTAAAGCGAAGGAGAATGATTACACAGGGTAAAGGCTGGCCTGTGACACATCCATATGCACTCAAAGATTAGCTGAAAGCCTCAACTTCTCTGTTAGAGGTTTCCACAGTTAAAGATAGTAAAAAAGACAATACAAGTACCAAGAAGAAAGGAGACTACATAATGAGCTTTTAACTCCTGTGTGAGCTGAGGTAGAGTCCTCAGAATGGGGAAAGCTCCATCTTAGTCAGACAGTTCTCTGTACTAAGGAATTCCCTCACTAGCTAAATGAGATACTGAGAAACTCTATGTACTACTGTCACAAATCTGTGAAGACATTGAGAAACATATAATGTAGTGAGAAAAACGGTCTTCACGATCTCCCTTTTGCAGGGAGTCCCGTGGGTCCCTGGGGGCGGCATGTGCTCGGGAAGAGCCTCCACAGGGACCTTAGAGCCTTCAGAGCCTCCTTGCACATGCTGCTTGACCACAACTTGCTTCTGTTCTTATAGAAGTGAAATTGCAAAGAAGGAACCCTATATTCAGCCTCCTCTTCTCCTACTCCTCACATAGCAGTTATTTCAGCTGGTGCTCACAGTTGGCCTTTATTTTGTGTTTCTATTAGCTTTTAGTTTTATAAACAGAAGTGCAGGTGACAAAATTAAGAAGGAAGGTTATTGTTTCTGGAGCAGGGGGGTTGGACTAGATGATCTCTAGAGATCCTTTCCAACCTTAATGATTCTGCAGTTCTGTGAATTCTGCTTGCTGTGTGAGGAAAAATGTGTTCATCAAGAAAGCAACTTGTAAAAGCACCACTTGAGATTTTGGAAAGTTTGAAGCTCCAGCCTTGCACAATCTTCTCCAACTAGGTTAATGAACAAGATCACTATCAGAGGTGCAATTGGCTTCCACCAGCATCCTAACCCTGACTTGCTCTTTGTGCAAGAACACTGATTTAGCAAACTGTGCGAGAGTGTCTTCATAAGATGTAGCTTTGTGATACCTGTGCAACTATAGCAATCTAATTTAACCTAATTTATATATATATTTTTCCTATTCCAGGTGCAAAAGGAAATTCTCAAATGCAGATGGCATCCCATTCCCTCTTTTGAGCCTACTGCAAAAGCTTCAGAGCTCCCCACGTGCACACTCCTGCACTGTGTTCTACCTGCAAGCTGGAATGGTGATGGTGAGTTTTTTTGCCACTGCTGCCTAACACAGACATGCAAAGCTAGATGCTTGGAGTGCAGTCAGTCAAACTGCTCCAGTTGGTGTTGATTCGTAGTCTGAAGCTACTGCCCTCCATGGTCTCTGGGGACTAAGGCTTTTTGTAGTGGGAAAAGAGGAAGTTTGGAGGTAGAGGTGGTAACTTATGGCATCAAACTATCAGTTCATAATAGAGCCTTTGATCTTTATCTGTAAATGCTATCTCCAAGAAAGCAGTTGAAAGAGGCTTGCTTATGGGAAGAGATAAATTGCAGATACCTATCTTGGAGGAAGTAGACTCAACACATTATCTTCACCTGCAATCATGAGATATACAAGAGGAGGCAGCTATAAATATTACAGTTTTGTCAAGAATGTTGACTGTTTCCTTGAAGTGCAAACAGCATCCTATTCCACTTGCTGCTCAATCATCCATTTTTCTGTCTAGAGGCAAAACCTGGAGCAGGTGTGTGTTTACATGGAATACACAAGGGCACAGAAAGACTAAATATTGATTATATTTTTCATCCTCTCATGCCCTCTAGATAAACTTGACAAACAACCATTCTTTTTAACTAGAAAGTATTAACACAGACAGACAATCAAAGTATGGAACATGTAAAGGCTTATTATATCCTTGGCAAAATATAAAACTAAACGGTAAAAGGAGCTTAATTTGAGGAGACTGGGAATTCTACAAATTTCAATAGACCTGCATTTTAATGTGATCTTGACTTCACCAGGAAATCCCTATCCTTGGAAAGGGCTCATAAGTAATATGAATAATTAGTTTTATGACCTGTATAGGCATATGCAGATTTATCAGTAGGATTAAGTCACATGAAGCCCCATCAGTGACACTGACTGTGTAGCACAACTGCTCCTGAATTTTAGAAGGTGGCTGAGGCTCATTCTGAATATGCACGAGTAGTTTATTAATAAATAGACTCAGCAGTTTAAATCAGAGAGTGATATTTAAAAAATAATTTAACAGAATAATAGATCTGGTTCCCTTTATCTTTACTTGTGGAGTCTTCACAGATATTTTTGCATATCCAAAGATCTGTGAGGGTTGGATGCTTTTTAGTATAGCCTTTTAATAGAATACTAAATAGAAATATTTAATGCAGCAGCTCTGAGGACATTTCAGGTATGTGCACCTCTTCTTTTAATCCAACTTGTTCTGTCATTAAGGTCATAAAGGAGATCCCAAAAATGTTTTTATCCTTAACTGGATAACAGTAACACTGCAAGTAATACAATATTGCAGGTCATTTGTGGACACAGTAAATTTTGAGTTATCTTGTGCTCTGCAACTGACTTTGTTCTGCTATTTCTGGATTGAATGACTCCTTGTATGTGCTGGTTGTAGATATCTGCTAACATATATAAAAAGCCTGCCACACAGAAGCCACATTCACAAAGCCTGCTCCGTTCCCCTGAAAGGCTTGCAAGCCGCAGAGGGAAACTAAGTGCACTAAGTACCAAGAAGTAATTAAGTTACTCTAAAATACTATTCAAATTACAACTCCCTGAGCTCCATGCCTCCCTAGTGACTAGTGCTCTACAGTGCCCTGCTTATCTCAGAGCAAGGACAGAATTGGGGAGAATTTAACCAAAAAGAGGAAATATAAATTCATTGCAAGGTAGTGAATAAAGACAGAACTTGGTACAGACACTGAAAATTTCCATCTATCAATTGTAACATTACCTCTAGTCACAACTCGACCAGCAATTTTGAGAGGCGAGATAAAACTCCAGCAGGCATGTAGGTTGAAAGCATGACATAGTTACATAAAGGAAATGAAGGTGAATGGAATAGTAGAAAAACTGAGGAAATAAAACCTAAAAACATGACTGAGCAGAACATGGAAACAGGAAAGCTTATCTTTGATTTAAGGTCGCAAGAGAGTGAGTTAAAGTCTTGCTAATCTAGGCAGATAAAAGATGACATCTATAAGCTCACTTTATGATCTGAACGCAGACTTCAACAGTGTCTATGTGTCTTAAGTTTGTTCTAAAAGGATGGGTTTAATCCACTGACTTCCTAGACTTCGAGGAATACAAACTGGTGTGCTTTTTCACTGGGCTTGAAAACTTTGTGGCCTCAATGGCATGAGCGCAAGACTCTCCACTAAAGAAACAGAGGTCCTGAGTGTTTAGATTAAACATCTCAGTTTTTCCTTAAGCCAAAAGGGCATTTATATGTGTAATGGTCTGCATTTGTTCAATTATTAGTACTTGGCAACAGAACTGAAGGTAGACCTTCTAGAGATGGCATTGAATATTCCCATTAACCTGTTTCTAGAGACAAAATAA
>JAUBOD010000059.1:2844207-2858455 GCA_032353885.1 Nothura maculosa
GGGGCGGCGGCGCCGCTGCCCGCCCCGCTCCGGCCCGGGCTGCAACGCGCTGCGGGGGTGGCTGCCCCGGGGCCGCGGTTGGTGCTGGAAATGTCCCGGTTAATGGGGAAACGGGGCTCCCCGCCGCTCCCTCCTTCAGAGCCCTCTCTGTGCCCTGGAGAGCGCCAGGGAGACGCGTTCCCGGGGGATAGGGGCTCCCTGCTTTTGCACAGCTAAACTGTAAAGTGAAGCCCAGCCAGGGTGTCCCGTGGTGCCCGGCCCAGCCGAGGCTGCTGCAGATGCTGAACTGCTGCTCTGCTTGTGCCCCGGCTCCTTGGTGCTCCTCCAGACAGGTTGTGCCAGCTCCTAAACTGCTGCCATGGGCACTTCTCCCTTCCCAAAGGGTCTCCAGCAAAAGCAGAGAAAACTGCCCCACTGTCACCAGCCTTTTGAATGATACTGTCTGAAACAGAAATGTTTCCTCATCCACTTAAATGAAAGCAAGATCAAATACCAATCCAGCCCAGGCCATTCCTGCCCGAGCTGGTGGGGGCTGCTCTGTGTTCGATGGCTCTGTTTTATCCCAAAGCTGGGGATTCTTTCCTGTGCTCTGGGACCCAGCCATTTGTTTGGTTGTCCGATTGATCCCTGTAGGTAGGATCCTCAGTTCTAAGGGTGAATAGGGGGGTATTCCTCTTTCATCTTTATCCTGGCGGGCTAGCAGCCTTTTTGATGTATGGTGCTTCTGTTGTGTCTTTCTTTTCTATATTTTTAACTAGTCTGTAGCTGTATACTTGTATACATATGTTCTTGCTCCTGCAGCATGCAGGAGTGGGTGCAGATAACTTGCAGTGTCACCTTTTTGCTTGTGTAATCTTGTCATATCTAAAGTTATATCAGAGCTTGGGATTTGCTCCGCAGGCCCATGCAGTGGTTTCCCTTAGGCAAGAGCTGGCTCTTGCCTGGCTGGCAGAGGAATCCACTCCAGATGCTCTAGCTCCGAGTAACCAGAAGCAACAAAAAGGAAGCTTTAGCTCAGCAGGGTTCTTGGATCTGGGTCAGTGCCCGTGAGAGGCGGCCCCAGCAGTGGGCGGGATGGGTGTGTGGCTGCTGACGCTGCCTGCTGCCCAAAGGTCACTCCTGGGAAAGTTTCCCTTGCGCAAGGCTGCCTCCCGTCTTGTGGCACTTGCCCCAAGGCTTCCGCTGCTCTTGTCTCAACCTGCCTGTTTCTTCTGTGTGGCCCAACACACAGCTCCTCCTCACGTTGATATCCATGAGCATCACGAAGCAAAAAAAAAAAAAAAAAAAAAAAAAACTTTTCCTACTATTCCTGCAGGGCTTGTTTTCACCTGACCCTGGAAAGCTGAATAGGCAAAGGAGGTAAAAGCACTGCCCTTACAGCTTGCATACTCTGAATGCTTACACAGAATACATCCTATTTCCACCCCATTAAGATTCTTCTTTTTTGGAGTTTCTCCTGGCCACCGCAGTATGTGCAGGGTGTCTACATTTTGAAATTAAGAGAAGGATCCTCCATTTCCCTAACCAGATTGTGTCAACCAACACCTCTCTGGTTACAATCCTGCAGTGGCTTCTCTCCTCTTCCCCAGTTTAAATGTGTGCCTGTACCTGGAATATTTGGAGCTAAGCAACATAGATTCAACAAAAAACAACCCTACAGCTTCCTTAGCATTTTCTGTTCTGCCTCCAAATCTGCATTCGTGGCTGTCTGTCCTGGATTGACCGTATTTATCTGCACAGGACAGGATATGTCAACCACTTAGCCTAAAATAGAGTACACGCCCAAGTCCCTTCAAGCGGCCCAAGGCCTCTACTTTTCCTAGCAGATGGTTTCAGAACCAAATTTCTGGCACACATTGTGGCTGATCCTGTCTGTGGTCAAGAAGGTTTTTATGTAGTCCAACATTGGCCTGCAAAGGCCTTTACTCAAAATATGTGTGAGGAAAGGAGAAAGCTGAGCCATGCTGGGCATCCAGCTGATGCAGTGAACCAGAATGTATTGAGGTAGAAAGGGGCAGCTGCAGTTTCCGTGGAGAAGGAGCCCTGCAGACCATTGAAGGAGCAGGTAGGGGAGAGAACTTCCTTCTTGTTGCCTTTCCTGGACCACAGATGTGGTGGGTCTGGGCCCAGGGCAGGGGAGATGGGGCCAGGCATCACTAAGCTCCCATGAAGGACCTTCCTTCCTCTTGAGGAGGCCTGGGAAGGTCTGGAGGCAGTTATTAATGTCATCCTATTTTTGTAGTCGTCACCCCAGCAACAGCCTCTCTTTGTCTTCATGACAAAGAGGAACTGAGATCCAGTTTAGCGAGTGGGTGGCATCTTGTTTGCAACCTTGGATCATCCGAACCTTTCCCAGCCACGAGCTCATGGGAATTTCCTTCCCATAACACCTGAGGGGATTTCTTTCGAGGAAGGTGCCCCTTGTGCCACCCTTGCACTCCCAGCATGTCCTGCAGGCACCTGAGCCCTCTGTGGTGGCTGGGCCTGCCCACGGCTGCTGTGGCCTGGCAGATACCAGCAGCACTGAGGGTAGCGTGCTGGGCACCACAGGGACGCCTTGGTGGCCATCATGCAGGGCTGGCATGTCGCATAAGGAGGTGACATGAGGGAATATGTTTTCCCATTTGGAACAAAGCTTCATGCAGGGACATTCCTGCAGTACCGGTTTGCTAGAGCATCACCACACAAGCTCATTACCTAAATAGTATTTGCTGATTTAACCTTTTAAGAAACATGTGGAATCTGCTGGCTTTTGTGATTAGGGGCATATCTGGTAACTTTATTTTCCTGTTTGGCTATGAAAGGTAAATTCCTGACCCTCTATCTAATGCAAGTGTTGGGGAGTTTGCCAGTTTTTCCAGGATGGTTCATGGAATATCCATGCTTTTTTATTTTTGCTGCTGAAAATGCCATTGGGATTTTTTGCCTTATTAATACTTTGACAGATTATCTAAATGCTGTTGAATTTTGCCACATCATTTTCTCATCACTGTGTGTGCTGTGACTTAGTCTGGGTTGTCCTCCCAGTCCTCTCTGAATATGTCTGGACATTTCTACTGCAAAGCTCATAAATAATTTTTTTGGAAAACATTTTTCTTTATCTTTCATATTCAGAAACTAAAATTATTGTTAATTCTCTGATATTATCTGGTTTCTTTCCCAGTGGCTCATTACTTGTCCAGACTTCCTCACTCTGGTGGCTTAAGAGTTGTGAAATAGTCAAGACATGGTCAAAACAGGACTCTGTGCAAGGAACTCAGTCTGAGAATGTTAGTATCTCACCTCTATTAGGTCTAAATTTGTGAATTATTGCCAAACATTTCCTGTTTACTATGTTCTATCTTTGAGATCGTTTATGATTTGACTTTGCTTCCCCTAGCACATAGACAGCTCTTGTAACACAGAAACAAGGTATCAGAAAACCTGTCTGAAGCAATTCGGTCCCTGGTGAATGGTGTCCCTAGATCTGAACACATTTCCTCCTGTAGAGACATCGTTATAGAGAAACCATTAGACAAAAGCCAGAACTTGCTTGCTCTCTGTGACAAGTCTGATGTTTTTCCTTGGCTACAGGTTTGTGTCTGATGTCTTTGTTGGCTGCTTTTTCCAGGGACTGCTTTGTGTGCAGTTTAATGCCTTACAGTGAATAGTTTGTGTGATGATTTGGGGTTTGTCAGATCTTCCTGCTGAAGCTGCTAATATTACTAATATTCATATAACAATGTTAAATGTTACATAAAATAGCAATAGTAGCTGTCTTCCTTTTAAACCTATAAAGTTTAATGCTAGTAGCTTTTTGTGGAGACTGTTCATGTCACACTTTAATGTAGATCATGGCTTTGAGCTGTGCTTATCCTAGGCAACCCAAGAGATCTCTGAGTTCCTGCTCTGACTCTGCATCCTGAGCCACGTCCCAGCCATGTAGCAGGGGGAGGCTCCGTGGGGCATCAGACCAGCCCTGTAGCGAGAAAACCTAGGGGTTTGTCCTGAGCCGTAGAAATGGGGGAACTGGGGAGCCAGGCTGTGGGAGATACTGTTGCACCCTTGGCTTTCGGTTGTCATTTCTGAACATCTAAGATTTTGCACAATAAATAAATTTTGCTAAAATAAAAAGCTGAGAATCGTAGACCAAATCATGTAGCATGAAAACATAACAATGAGGAGATGAATAAAAATAACTGCAAATTTATTCATTTAAAATGTAATCAATTTACACTAAATCTTTTTAATGTTTTATTTTTAATGACTTGAGGAGACTTGTGCTGCATCAAAGAATCTCAATGAGCTATGCATGGCTGTTTCAAGAGGAAGCTGTTTTTTACATATTACATTAATGCTCATAGATACAGTCTAGTGCTTTTAATATACATAAAACAGCTGACAAACTTGCTTTGAAGCAAGCAATCATTTTGATAACAAGATTTCAATTTCATTTCTGAAATGTAAGGCTTACTTTTTTTTTCTCAGTCATGTTAGGAAACTCAATCCTTAACCCCTTATTAATTAGTAAAGTTTTGTCTTTACCATTAATAGAGAAAATTGTGCCAAAAAATGTTTTAGAAATATTCAAGAGTGAAGAAGGCAGTTGTCCTTTATAGGAAAGAATTCTTGAAATAGATTTCATGTAAATCCTGTCTTGCTGAGCAGCTAACATATTTACTCATTTTGACTTCTCCACTTCTGGGGAATTGGGAGAAGCAGAAGGTGAAGATTTTGCTTTGTAAATGACAGCTTCATGAAATATTGCTTGGCTTTTCCTTCCAAAAAATGACAAAAGAGCAGAAAATAAGTTTTCTTGAGTAATACCTAAAATGGGTAATTAGGTAAAACACCTATTTTGCCTAGCTCAGACCTACTTCTCCCTGTCTTTATATGCAGTCTTAATTCTCTCCCTGATTCCAACAATTACTTCAAAAAGGTGTTTATTCCTATGTAAAGGTCCCCAAAATTTGAACCTACTGCTTTAGTGCTATCCCTATAGCACTAAAGGTGAGTACTTCAGCCACTGAGATAGTGCAATGTGAATATAAATGTACCCAGTAGAAGTAACTTGGTTTGATCAGTCTGTGTTCACATGAAGGTCAGAAAACAGTTGCTACAGTTCTGTTTCTCAAGAATGTGGAAGTTAAGTGTTGAAAATAGCAAAAAAGTGACACCGCCTGAATCCAATCTGGGCTCTGTAAGAGGATTGCAGGACTTAATTTTGGCTAAAGCCTGATATTTCAAAATATTCTGTGTATATTTGATCTCTTCTGCTTTCAGAATGTCCTCAGGAAGACATGTCAGCAATATGCTACGGTGATGAAGAGAGCAGGGGAAATGGATTAGTTACCACTAGCCTGTCACATGCTGCTGGATGGGTATAGAGCATGCTGATGTGGCTCTGAATGCAAATTTGTGGTGCTTGGTGCCATGGCAAAAAACAACTCAAACTCAATCATTTCAAACAATGTCAATTTAGACGTAGTTCTCTTTCCCCTCTATTTTTATTTCACTTGATGCACTGCTTGCTTAACTTACGGCTCAATGTCTCTTTACTGCTATTTGGAAACCATGAGTTTATGGAACATGACTCCTCATGTCGTTTATGTATTTATTACTTGGTGATTGCTATAAGCAGTGCTATATATTATTTAAAATTACACACTTTTTTTTCCAGGCATCTTTCTTAGGTTCTCATTAATTAGTCTGCTTAAATGGGTCTTTCCATTTCCGGAGTGCATATAGACTATTTTCAACTAGAAAACACTGCTTCTTGCGCAGAAAAAGTTACGTGTGGGCATTTAGTTGTGTCTCAGCAGATGACAGAAAGGTACCTTCTTGTTGCTTGTTCAGTATTTTAGAGTAGTAAAATTAGTAAAACTAAGTATTTTACGGTAATATACATTTTTGTCTCATCATTGAGACCTGTCAAATGCTTAATGTGACAGTGTTAATTTTGGAAGACTCCTAGCAACTTCCCTAGAAATCTTAAAGCTTTAGTTTGATATCGCTTTAGGAACTTAATATCTTATTTGAAGTTGCTTAAACAGTGATAGTAGTAGTAGACAGAAATACATTGAAAATACAGCTCTGGATTTATTTGAATGATATTCGGTTTTATGTCTAGCTCACTGCAGGAAACAGGCAGCATATGTAGGCAGAAAACTAAATTATGGAGTAGGCAGAGATGTAGAAGCAGTAAATTTAGTAGGATTTTTTCATGAAGGGACTTCTGAACAAACTCTTTTTAACACCTGCACAGAAAATGTGCTTTATTTCCCTGGGGACAAACCAACTGTAAAAAGCTGCACTTCTGCTTTTCAGTTTTGCCGTCATCTGTTCCACATGGAAACATAAAATTTTTGCTCTTTCGGACAACGTAATTGGTTAATGCTTAGGCTGAGTATTTTGAGGCAATTTGAGGCCCGCTTGTCTTAGAGGCCGTGGTCTGGGCTGGAGGCAGCAGTCAGGAACACGGCTGCTGCAGCGCTGCTACTCCATGTGCTGCTCCATGGCCTGCCTCTTCCAGCAGGCCAGAGGGACAGTAACGTGGAGATCCGTAACACCCATCTCATCTAGCTAGAAAACCAAGCAGCGAAAGTGAAAACACAGAGGCACAGGCTTCTTTGCAGCCTGACAAGGTGGTCTGGCTTCTAACTTCTCTCTGGGACTTTGCAATTTCATCCTGTATTGCCAGAGCCCACTGGGTTTAATCTTGCAGAAATTTGGCCCTCTGTGCTGCAGTCCGGCTGTGGTGCAACCTGCCCTTGAGGGGACTTAGCAGAAGGGCTCAGTAGAGTGTAATTTGGCCCCAGGCTGAGAATAAGACCTACAGAAGGAGGAGGATATGGGAGGAGAAAGTGTTTTCAGCCCTTTCATTCGCTGTGGGCCTACTCAAGCATCGCTCTGAATTCAGACATACATATTTATCATATTTATCACCCCTCTCAGCAGGGCTGTATCTCTGCTGATGGCGTATAATCACACTGGAAAAGATTGCATGGTTTCAACATTTCAAAATGGAAGGGATGCCCTAAAATGAGGTTATTTTTGGGCAGCGCCACTACTGTTCACATGTGGCATGGTTCCACCAGCACCTGGGAAAACCAACAGCAATCAAAGCCCTTCTCTCTTGCACTGGTCTGTAATATAACCATGGAGAATGGTTAGTCTATCTTTTCTCTAAGTGGTTTAGCAATCCAAAGTGCTTTGCTAATCATAATAATTCCTGTCTGACCATACTTGGGAAGAGTAAAACTACTTTTGTCTACGGTCTTTCTTCGTTTCAGATATTTCTGCCTTCTTCAGCCTGTGCTGTTCTGTTTCTTTGGTAAAGGGAATCACCTGCCTCTGTATTTTGGAAGGGGCAGTAGCACTGCAAAGATGCTCCCAGCATCCCTTCTCACCTAAGAGTGAAGTGATTTTGAAATATTGCCTTGAAAAGACAATTTAGTGATCAGAGAGATGAGAGTATTTTGAGAGAAAAAAATCTCATTACAACTTCTCATTACAACTAAAAGTAGCAAACCAGTATGTAAAATAATAAGTCTAATGAAAGCTCTATATTGATGTGGCTATGGCATAAAATAAATACATGTAATAATCCCTTCTATGAAGAAAAGTATTTCAGACTTATAACTATATTTCAGACTTATAACTATAGCCATGAAATTTGTCTGTTATCTCAGGCTGCAAACTTGTGAGTGGTTGCAAACGTTATGTTTACAGTTGCTAGCTTTAATTGTATTAAGATGACCAAACTGTAGCAAATGAACAGGAGTGCCATGTCATAATTGAGTGTGTTATTATTTTTTATGTATACTGTTCTGAAGCATTCATAGTTGTAGCACAGCATTTAAAAGAGTTATTTCCTAAGTCTGAGGCCATAAAAGTCCCTATCTTTATACTCTCAGGGTTTAGTAGGAGAAGAAAAATCTACATTTAATAGCAAAAACCCTGGGGTTTAGAATAGCTAGCTCTCCTTTTTGGTCATCCCTTCAGATTTAAAATGTAAAATGTAAAAATACAATACATAAAATGTACGTAGGGAGAAGTGAAGGAAGTAAGAAAATTTCATAGAAGCCTATGTTTATGGAGGGACATATCTGTGAATTTTAATATCCACTGCATTGCAGTAGCATATAGTAGTCTCATTCATAAACGATTATCCCTTTTTCGTTATATATTGTTCTAAAAGAGAACAAGGAGACTTCCTTGAGGAAGTTGCAATATAAAAAGTTCGGTCATTAAAGAAAATTCAATATACAGTAATATACAAAGAAATAAGCAGATTTTATATCTATCTATCTATATATCTATATAGCCAATATCTGCAGCAGGGACTTGGACATTTAAACCTTCTCTGTGTTGTAGAGGTCTGATTGGGGTTTAGGAATATTACACGCATGAAGATGTCCCATTTGTTATTGCCACAATATTTTTGAGGTTAAAGTTTTATATTTATAAACAGACTCCTGACTGAATGCCAGATTCCTGTGAATTTTGAAGTGTGTAATTTGAAAGTGATTTCATTTCATGTCTGCCCAGAAAACAGGTCTTTCATAGAAACTGCTTTTCTATCCTGTGGACTCTGCAAGATGTGTAGTAGACGTAGATATATGCTAAGATGCTGTATTTTTACATAGAATGGTTTGGGGCCATTTAGATCTCTAAACTTATTTATTCCTAATTTTCATTATTATTAATGAAGGATCCACCTTGATGTCAGTGGAAAAGCTGGAAAGGCAACATCAAGGACTCTAGCCCATGACTTGAAATTGGTTATATCTGTTGTTTTTCATTGCTTGCTTAGACTCAATTTCTTTCCCTCAAAGAAAGCTGACATTCAGTAGTGCTGCTGCGATGGTGCTGAATCATACGTATTTAATACTGCTTTTGGTTAAAAGCAGTAAGAGCTGAAATTTGATTTCATCTATAACAGATAACTGCAAAGAGATTAACAGAGAATAACTAGAAGTCTGTCCATGTGCATTGAAGTTGTATTTTATCAAAAAGATAAAATAATTGTAGGAATTATTTGACTCTGCCTTTTGTGAGCTACATGTAGACATGAAAGAGATATAGGTGCTGGGTAAATACCTAGTTGTGAATCATTTGCAATGTGTTACTTGTACCAGTTATCTAAAAGGAGGGAATCTGATGGTTCGTGATGACATTTCGGGCAATACAAATAATCCTGTTAACGTCTGCAATCTTGAACTGTAAGATCTATTCATTAAAGCAGTGGCCTGGATGGGCCTTTTACTTTCTTGCTTTTCTTCAGAACGTTATCATTTGAAGGCAGAGGAATGAGAAGAGGAAGATAATGCTCTGATAAAACTAATTAAGTCTTTCTGATGGCTTTTATGAAACGTACAGTAAGGCGATGAAATGGTGCAGTGTTTTTAGGTTATTCACAATACCATGTGATAGTGTCATAAAATAATAAAAAGCAGTGAAACTGGAGAGTAGGGAACTAAACAGGAGAAATGACAGAGTTGTGATAGCAGGTGCTTGGGGAGACTGAAACATCAGAAATGAGAAGAGGAAACAGATACTCAAAGCTCCATCAAGGATATCGCCGATGGCTACTCAAATGTGGCAGTAGCTCAGGGTGGAGGAGAACAGAAAGTGAGAAAGCTAGTGTAGAAACTGTAAAAAATGTAAGATTTTCCCCAGCTTTTGACTATTAGAAACAGCAGGAGGTTGTCAGAGCTTGAAGAATCAAGCATGGGTTGTGGAAAGACAAAATGAAATGTTTTAAAAAGCAGATTCAGGCAGCACAGCTCTGCTGTCATTTTATAAGTCATCTTATTTTATGTCATTTCAAACCACAAGTCTTGGGCAGGGACTGAGCAGCCTTCCTGTGCTGGCCCATGGCCTTTCAGCCTGCTGGCTGTTAGGTAACCTGTGAGAGGGTCCGAGCAGCCCTGAGCTGCCACGTGCACAGGGAGGCCCATGCTGCTGTCCGCAGGGCCGGATGTCGGCCGTGCTCTGGCCTTAGGACCAGACCCTCTTCAAGAGTTTTCAGCATATCTGAATTTTTTGCTTCTGAGATGAGTAAACAAACGTCAAGTTTGGAGAGTTGCTGTGTTGGCAGTGTGCAGCAGAGCATGGTGCCGCGGGATGGCAGCGAGAGAGCGGTCTCTGCTCCGTGGGATGCAGTGCTGGAGCTGCAGGGCAGTGTCCTGCACGGCCGCTCTCCTGCCCTAGCCTCTGCCTGTGCCCCCAGCACGTGCAGAGGGATCTAAAGCCCTGAAGGCTGGAGGAAACACGCGCAGGAAGCGCCTCTGAATCTGGATTTGACTGCCATACATGCATGCATTAATTTAAGTGCTTGCAATGTCCCCACAGCGGCTCTCTGATGCTGTGAATTAGGTGTTGCAGAAGCATTACTGCCTTCCTCTGCCTACGCTTAGGAGGGAGGTGCTACCAAGCAGGTATTCATCTGCGTGATTAGTGCAACTTCTACGCTGGCTTGGGCCAGGCTTTCAAAGCTACGCTTTTGGCCAATCCTGTGGGTTGCCAGCTGCAGCTGGGCAGGCCATTGGGTTTGAACTCACGGGTGCTGGGGCAGCCACGAGGGCCTCCCCTGTGCGAGCTGCACCGGGCCAGCTCGCCCTGAGCTGCGGCAAGCGACTCGTGGCGGTGGCACCAACCGCCCGGCCGGCAGCTGCAGTGGCTCCTCCTGCTGCAGCCCCATCACTTCTCATCCTCTCGGGTTTTCCCTAGCCTGCCTGGCTGGTTGGCACCAACTTTAAGGATTATTGGCATCTCATGGCTTAGATAGTTCTTGCTTTTCCACATGTATGTTATCTCTGTTTATCTATTTTCTTCTCCTTTCTGAGTTCAAAAAGAGATGAATGAAAGAGTTTAGTACTTTTTTATTGCCTTAGAAATACTGAGTAAATGGCGAGACATCACAGTCAAAGCATATGAACTAGTGCATGAAGCACTATATATCAAAGCAGAAAAAGGTGATGTTTTTACTCCCTGTCACAGGGGCTAGTCTAAAGTGAGATGAGTGAAATGGCCTCTCCTGCAAAGAGCAGATGTTTGCGTTGATAACATACAGTAAGTTAAATAGTGTAATTCTCTCAAAAAAATTAGAGGACCCATGTTAGGAGATCTAGAGAAGAATGATCTTTTTTTCTGCACAAGGATCTGTGGCTGCTTGAGTTGAGACACATGTGAGATTCAGTTAAAGTGAGCTTATAAATTAATAGTTCTTCACACTTCATTGCTTGAATGAGCCAGAAGTTATTTTCTTCTGATTTTTGAGTCCCAGGTGTTGCGCGCTCTGCCTACCAAATGTGATTCTTTAAAAGGGAAGAGAGACCAGTGAATTGAAACTACAACAACCTGTTCTCTGTGGTCTGCCTACAGCCTTGTAATAGAGAAAAGCAAAGCAAATCAACTGGCAGGGTGGAGGAAGAAGATCCTGTCAAGATAGAGTGAAGAACTGGTTTGTGAGTCAGGCAGCAGCTTCCATGCCCAATTCTGCTGCTGGCTCTGTGTGCAAATGTACACAGCTCATCAGAGCCTATGTCTTAAAAAGCTGACCTCTATTTTTTTTCTTTGCTTTACAGCACTTAATTTGAGTCACTCATGACCATCTGTTGATATCTAGGTAGGCCTAGAGCACTAAAGAGAGAGGTTTCTGTTTTCACTAAATTTAATGAGACTAAGCTGATTGTCATAGCCCTGGACTTTCCCTATGGCTGAGCTAGCATACTTTTTTCCTTGGTGACTGATCTATACTTATTCCTGAAGGAGTTTTAATATATATAGTATAGTTTAGCACTAGTTTGTCATACCTGTGACAATGTCCCTAAATGTCCCTAAATATGAGAACATACTTTTTAAAATTAAAGAAAAACTTGTACATCTATACTGTCAAAACCACTTGGAACACCAAAAACTCCAACTTTGCCAAGATAGTTTCCACTTCAACCACTGCTTGAATACTGAGGCATGCTAACATTTGATTTGCTTCCATTGCTTTATGGAAGGTATTGATATCCCAGAAAATATTTGGATAACAGGACTCAGAGAATACAACTTGTTTATTCTCAACTTTTGAAGAAGTTGTATTGCAGTTAATCGTATCTGTTTCTCAAAGGCTGAATCACTGTTTTATTTACAAACAGACTTTGTAAATCCCTTGTGACTCCCAATGATACATGTAGATAGGTACCTGCTTTCTGTCTGCCAAATGCAGTTTTAGTTAGGTATTTATTTTGGTAAGAAATAAAGACTTGCAATCATAATCATTTCCTGTCTACTTATAAAAATACCTTTATGCAACTGCAGATGATGAAACTGTGTAGTAAGAAAGACCACTGAAGTAGGAGTCTTGAAGCAAACACAGCATTTTTGTGCTTGCTTAAAATGTTCTTCATTTCAGATTTTGAAGGGATGCTTCAAAGGAACCGTAGAAGTTATGGCTGTTGCCTGATCATTCATCTCTAGGAGCTTGTCTTAATGGTGAGCTGTAACAGATGCCGAGATGGCAGGATGCACGTCTGTCATTATCTAAAAACTATAGAGCACAGGGTTCAACATGAGGAGACATACACAGCTCCTCAGCTGGACTCATTTCTACCAGGTTAGCACCATGCTGACCCAGCTCAAATGGTGTCTCTGTCAGGTTTGGGTTTTGTTCTGCCCAGGACCCCATCTGGGTAATTCCACTTGGTTCTCAAAGCATCACTAAGAAAGAGAACATTTTTTCTGAGATATCTTCTGTTGGGTTGTAGTCATAGAAAAATGTGACATACAGAAATATTTTTTTCCATATTAAAAAATAATAAAAACCAAATTCACTATTCATCTATGGAAAAGGTTCATGTGTCTGGACTTAAATACCGGAGAACAGATTTTGCCAAGATGGACTATCATAGATTTTTGGCAAATCTGAAAAAAAATGTTAAAGTTTAGGGGAAGAGGGTTTGATTTTATTCTGTGCTAAGATAAACACCCAGGTAGAAGCTCACCGAATTGGAATGTGTCTCTGTGTGTCAATGTGACCAGATACTTTCCTTGACATTCACTGAGAAGCTTTGATATAAAAGTTACCATGACTATGGTCCAGGTTCAAATCCATGCTGTCAGCAGAAAGGCCATGAGGCTTTTATGCCACAGTCTCACTCTTCACTTTCTTTCAGTACTAAGTTTCGGCAAGACAATTCTAAAATCAATGTGTCAGAGACACAATATGTGCTTAAGTTATTAGTGGGTCTTTCCTCCTCAAGTAACTCATATGATGCAAAAATCTCTCTAGCTAATAGCAGAGTGTGTAAGAAGCTGCTATAAAAACAGTGTCTGTTGCCCCCTTTCTGCTGCAGGAGGAGTGTAATTTCTCTGCTGCTATAAGAGGAGGCAAGAGGGAGCCAAGCAGATATTCCCTAGGCTTTCTGGTGAACTGGGGAATATCTCAAATTAATTCTAATCAGCAGGTAATGACTGTCTCTGTAAATACTTGATGCCTGAGTAGATTTTTCTCACAGGTGGGATTTTGCCTTCCCATGCTAAAAATGATTAAAAAATATATTAGAATGTGTTTTAAAGTAAAATTCATATATAAATATTTTTTATTTGGAGTGTATATTGCAGACAAGAAATGTGCCCCATTATACATTTCTGTGTCACCAGAGTGGTTAGGAAACCTCTTTTGGTCTCTATAAGTTATAATTTCTATTACTTGGAAGGTTGCTGTATTAAGTGAATTCTTCCAAACTTGCTGCGTTGGCCTTTTTCAAGTTTCTGAATAAGTTGAGATTTTTAAAGTGGCATTTCAGCTATAGCGAGACCTAAGAAAAGCAAGGAGAAAAATCAGCAAATTTCGACTTATAAAACCATCTTCCTGAGTCAGCAGTGGTATTTAAAGGCAGCAGGATAATTTAAAATCCATTATGGAATAGCCTAATGAGAGGGGCAAACCTTTGCTGCCTGCTAAATATTTGGACAGAAGACATATGTTATATGACATATGTTCTGTCCAAATATTTGGACAGAAGACATAGTTTTCAGCTTTTCAACTTGGAACTCTTGCTGGAGTAAAATGGCACAAGATTTTGGTGCCTCTGCACCTCATGGACAGAAAGAGCAAATGCTCTAGAACAGTTGTCTTGCTAAGGTGCAAGTCCTCACAGAAACCACACTGCTTTCTGTAGTACTAGTCCCATGATATTAAACTCTTTGGTTAGAGAAAATAGTGCAGAGACGTTAAGCAGAGAAGCCAGGAATTAAAATATCTTATAGTGAA
>JAUBOD010000059.1:2865890-2877645 GCA_032353885.1 Nothura maculosa
CAGTAGCTGATGTAGCTGAAATAACCAAAACTCCTTGCAGATGGGGCAGCCAGCTGCCTTTGGCAGATAGCATCATGGCTGAGGAGGTAGCTGCAGTGCTGCAGGTGTGTGGGGTATGTTCACTCCCATACGTGCAGAGACACATCTTGGAGCTGAGCCTATCCTGCTTATCAGCACAGAAGCTGAGCCATGGGAAGCCTTACACCAAAAGCAAAGAGCAGCAAAATTTCTGTCTGATCTGGAGGTGCAGAGCCAGGAGCTGTAAGCAGGGTGGGTGCACGCGGCTCAGGAAAGGCTGAGATCAGCTCCTGTTGCAGGGCTCATGCCACACGTGCACATGCCTTGCATCAGCGGGACTTACTGCTGGGAGGATTGGTGGGTGGACAGGGAATAATATGGGAATAGTTAGCCAGATCCTGGTTTGAGGAAACGGGAAACATGGAAGGTATCTTAGACATGCTAAAGTGCTGTAACATGGTGTGTAGCATATGGGAGATTTACTCTCCCCATGCTGACACATGCTCCTGCTACTTGTTCCAAACAGGAATATATTTAATTTCTCTGGAAGACTTCAAAGTGGTAAATGTAGTCAGAAGTCATGGGACACAGCAAGTTTTAGCCTTCACATTTGTTCTAGAGCTTTTGCCATGGTTCCTAGCTGAGACTGTGTTAAGGGATGTTTTAAAATATCTTTTTGGCCTATCTGGCAAAACTGTCACTGTATCTTATACTGAATAAATCACAGAAGAAAGTGTAAAGTGGAAACTCCTTAGGTCTTTTTCACTAACGAAAGGAAAACTGGTGCAACATGGGAAAAACAGCAAAAGAGAAGGAAAAAAAAAGCATCGTCCTTAAAAACAAAGCTTACTCCAACAAGCATAACATGAACATAAGAATTAAGTTTGCATTGTGAACATAAGTAGAATTACTATTTTTGGAGTATTTATCCATTTTCAAGTGTATAAAACTGACATCTAGTGGTAGCAAGAGTATTTTGTGTGTCACATAGCTTTGTAGCAATACAACTTTGTACAGCAGATTAATCAGCTGTAACTTGCACAGAAAACTACAATCTCAATTAGCCTAGTTCAAATTGTGCTTGTTTGTGTTACTGAGCCTTTCAAATCAAATCTGCCTCCTTTAGTAATATAGAACGTAGGTGAAGCAAGCTGCTGGTGTCTGTTCATTTTCACATATGCAGAGAGTCCTATCCCATAAGTTTTGTCATCCTAATGGACAGTTTTATGAGAGAGGAAAAGGTTGGAGAGATATTAAAACTAAAATATTCCCACCCGAAAGAGATAAGAACTGAAGAATATCAGCAGTGAAGCCAGGGGAGCTTGCTGAGCAGCTTCCAATTTTAGAGCTCTTATGAAAAACTGGGAAAATGGAGGCTTCTAAGCTGTGATGTGTTTCTCAAGTGTGACATTACCCAAGTGTGTAAGATGCTCTGAACTGGGAAGCAGGGCTCAGGTCTCACATGAATTCAGGCAAGATGTATGGTTTCTGAATCAGCAAAGCATTCGGGCATGTGCTTAAATCATTCCCACTGAAGACAGACAATAAGAAATGTGCACTTGCAAAAGTCTGGGTTTAACTGTTGTGCTGAGACGTGGTTGATATTGTCTCAGTGTACATTTTTTATGAATAATGTTCTTGTAATAGCATTTTCCTCTTATATTTTCTTCTTATATTTTGTCTGGATTATCATTTAGATTTTACTGTCTCTTAAAAACAAACATTTGCTCTCCAAAATGCCCACCCCAAGAGGCTTTAATTTAGCAAAACTAGAGTGAAACACGGGTCTGCTTGGCTTCAGGGCTGAGGGGAATCACATTATGCTGTTGTCACTCTGGTACTTGGAGAATGTGGTAAATGATTTTGAAGACAAATGCTGGTATTCCACAATCAATCTAAAATCACAGCTACAAAAGTCTTGTAAGAAACAGCTACTGTTATTTCAGAAGCAACAGTCGTGTTTGTGCCAGAGCTGCTGTGTAAGGAGATCACGTGTTAGCAGTTCTGCCAGCCAGGACTGGGCAATGCACCCTTATCTATTCCGGAGCTGTAATCCAGTGTGAGGATTTAACAGTCCTAATACAATTCTGACCTTTCAAAACCGGCTGTGGAAGAGGTTGCAGTGGCGTGAGGCTAATTGCTATGGGCTGAGTCACCCAGGCTCTATTCCGTGACTGGTCCCCCTTCAACACATTGGGAATAAGAATAGGTCATATTAGTAGTGTCACAGCTGTATCATATATATGAAATATTACAGATTACATGTTGGTCATCTCTGTGTTTGTCTTATATAAAATATGCATAGTACAAGGGAAGCTGCACTGGGATCTATGATTAGAGCAAGGGAAGATATTCAGGAAGGGCTTGGTGTAACTAGGACTGTTGAAGGGAGGGCATCCTTTGCTCCCTGTGTTCCTGTCAGTCATCAGGAACTGCTGCTCATGTTTTGTTGTCAAGCATGATTTTATTTAAACAAAACTTTTCAACTAATATTGTGTTACTGTCTAAGGACTGTCCTTAAGGCCTGACAGGAGTGTGAGGGCAAGATTTCTCTTTTGCTCAATGCACCACTACAGTGTGGACAAAAACAGTTATTTCAGCACTGGTGAGAGAGGTCTGTTCAGCAATAGCATCACAAAACTTTCTTTTTAATTATTTTAATTTTTCTGAACAATTTAACTAGGTTAAACATGCAATTGACGTGTTCTTTCGCTGAACTCAAGGCTGACCAATTTCTTCAAGAGAATTTTATTTCTGCAGTTTTACCTCTATGAAACCTGTGGTTTATCTTATTTTGGGAACTTCCCTCTGCAATGCTACTTAAACTGCACACATTTGAAGCCAGCCATTTTTGATTTTGGGAGCACTCTAATGAAAGTTTAAACTATTTTATCCTTTATTCTGTTATCTGATACCTTGGATTTCCTCCCTGTTCAATACCCCAGAAGTTGCAAGCTCCCACCTGGCTATCCAAGCCTATTTTGAATCTGTCCTATTTAATCTCACACACTTTATGAGTGGTTGCCTTTTTGAAACCTGTCTGTAGAAACAGCCTAGGTCTAAGGCAGTAAAACCTGGTCTACAGCATAAATCTATCTTTTGTCTGCCTCAAATGGAAATCACAAAATCACATGATCGCAATACGATCAAGGTTGGAAGGTACCTCTGGAGATCATTTAGTCCAATCGCCACTCAAGCAGAGTTACCTAGAGCACATTGCTCAGGATTACATACAGATTTGTTTTTAACTTCTCTATGGAGAGAGAGAGAGAGCGATAGTTGTTCCAATAGCTCCATGTCTTGTACTGCTCAGCACTAGACACAGTGTTCCAGATGTGGCTTCACTGGGGCTGAATAAAAGGGTCACCACTGTCAATCTGCTGACAGCGCACTTCCTAATGAAGACCAGGACACCATTGGCCTTCTTGGCCACAAGGACACATAGCTGTCTCAGGCTCAACTTGTTGTCCACCAGGATGCCCATGTCCTTCTCTGCAGAGCTGCTCTCCTGCAGGTCACCCCCCAGGCTGTAGGCTGCATGGGGTCATTCCTCCCTAGGTGCAGAACCCTGCACTAGCCTTTGTTGAACTTTGCCAAGTTTCCTCTCCATCCACGTCACCAGCCTCTCGAGGTTCCTCTGAATGGCAGCATAGCCCTCTGAGCTCTTGTGGGCCCACAAGTCACTGCTCCAGGAGCTTGTTGAAGAGACACTCTGTCTACCACTTCACTGATTAATAAGTTGAGCAAGACTGGGCCCAGAACTGACCCTGGGGGGCACCACTAGCTTCAGGCCTCCAACTAGACTTTGTGTCACTGAGCACAACCCTCTGAGCTCTGTCTTTCTGCCAGTTCTCAATCCACCTTATTATCTTGCCCTTCCTGTGCTTGCTCATGAGGATGTTATGGGAAATAGCGTCAAAAGCTTCCTGAAGCCAAGGTAGACAACGTTCATTTCTCTCCCCTCATCTCCCTACTGCAACATCCCACCATAGCATGCTAACAGATTGGTTAAGCATGATTTCCCCTTGATGAACCCATACTGGAAAGCTCATGCAGTTTTTTTCCTAGAACAAAGGTGCCCTTATTCATCCCATTCTGCCTTGTCAGAGAGATGGGAAAGGGATTCCAAGGTTCTCTCAAGATGTGGCCGGTGTGATGTTTTGTGGACTGAGCTCTATATTTGCATGCCCTTATTGTAAGGACACTTACAGGAATGCAGAAAATAAAACCACTTCCCATGTCTTTATGGTAACATGCTGCTTGCTGTATGCTTAAGCAAATTGAAACAAGCTTGAAAAAGGAAATAAGTCACCACATATAGAAATAGCAACTATGACCAATAGGAATGCAGCTTCAACACACACACACACACACACACACACAGAAAGCCCATCAGCTTGCAGCCCAGCTCATGTGGGCTGCACGATTATAATGTCCTATTTTTTAAGAAGGGCCTTGAGAAGAGCCAGCTGAAATTCTTCAATTCTTCTAGCAGAGCCATTTAACTCTAAAAAGGTTGAATCAATTAAAACCAATTAAAAAGTCAAACCACTTACTTGGATGCTTTTAATGTAAGGTAAAAGGCCAAAATGAAGCATGTCAGTACTACCAAGATATTTTATTTTTACTTCTGTGGGAAATTTTCAACCATTCATTCTGATCCAGGACAAAGGGAAATATTGAAATGCTACAATTTTCCAAAGAACAGAAGTTCTGTTTTGGGACAGATTTAAGAATTAAAGGCATGGAAAAATATTTCTAGCCAATAGTCAAGATGTCAGTGACCTGAGATCTCCAGGAAGTAGGACACACTGCAGCAACACAAAACTTACAGTTTTAGCTTTTTTACTCTTAGCAGAGCCACATCTTAGGCCAGCTGCAGCCTCCAGCCACCTAAATCTCTTTGCAATAACCTCACCCAAATTTATCTGAGCCAAGTTACTTATTCCCTGAACCAGCTGGTGTTGTGAATGGAAGACCAAGAGGAAGCTTTATGAGCAGCTAGACTAGGCTAGCATCTTGGCACTGCTAGAGCAACCACCTCTACTGCCCTCTCCATACCCACTTTGCTTCTAGGCTGAAGTTTAGCTTCCCATCCTCATACTAACTCCAGAGCTCCCTGACCTGTTTGTGAACTGACCCAGCTGCAACTTATTAAGACTTTTGTGAGCTGTTTGTCTGATGGCTCAATGAGTTGCAGCTGCTTGACATTAGTTCAGGTGGGCACTAATAGGACTCTCCTTATAAAAAGAGTGAGAGAAGAAAAGAAAGAGGGTGTGGGGTTGGGCTAGTGCTGTTGTTTGTGATTGTTTATGTGCCCTGGTTTCTATGTTGTCACATTCTGAGACTGTGGGGTGTTTTTCTTGAGTTGTTCTTTTAATCCCTGCTAAAGAGATATGTTCTCTAGGCATTGTAATTCCTCTGTATCTTTCATGCTACTGCTAGAAATTGTGTGGCAAGATGGATTAGGGAAGCTGAAAGTAAACCTGGGAAAGAGTGCAGCTCCTCTGTGATCAGGTAAGTCTGCGAGGGGTGAGGGAGGAGGTGAATGGGAGTCCAGGGCAAAAGTGATGGTGAGGAATTGACCTTGTGAGTAACTATGAATGTGCCTTTCAGCTAACCTTTGCTTTCAGTAGAGAAACTGCATTAAGGTAGTTGTGGTGTTGGCTCTTGATGATTTGAATATTGACTTGCTTGGAAGAGTATTGGTCCAGGGAAAGTCAGCAGAGTTATGTCTCAGTGGAAGATGTTGTGTTTATACATACAAAAAATCCTGTCTATTTTTGGGGCATTAATACTTTCCACTATCCTCTCATGAGGGAGACTGAAAATGGCAACAGGAAATATCATGGCAGGAATCAATTTGGGTCACTGATAGGTGAGAGTGGTGGAGCCCCTTCTTACTTCGAGGATGTTAAGCTGTAATCCTACTTAAATGCTGCTCTCCAGGACAAGTAACTGAATGTGGAGCCTCTGTAGGGGTCTTAAGGCTACTTAGGCTGAGCTTGCAGAGTTGCAGAAAGTGGAGGATGTCAGGTTCCTCTCAAGTAGCAAGTCCCTGCTGGCCAAGGCCCTGGGAACTGTGTGGAAATACTCCCTGCTGACACTGCTCCAAAACAGCTGCCTTCCGCCTTCCTGCATCTGGGCAGTAATAGTAATTATAACAAAAAATGCTGGGAAGTTACTTGGCTTGAGAAAACTGCACAGAAAGTGTGTGAGAACTGTCTCAACTTAATGATCACTTCTACCCTAATGGTTCCTTTGAGAGCTAAAGTATCTGCACTATATAAGCCTATTCCTGTGCTTTGCAGTGATTTTAAATTTAGATACTTTTGCAGAGGGGTATAGGAGTTTTCTCTTTTTTGAAGTCATCTGTGTTATTTGTGAACAGGAAAATAAAGAATTTTCTTATATAAACATATAGGAATCTCAGGAAAACTGTTTTGAACAATCTGAAAACTTACCCTGCCATTTGTGTTCTATAGCCTAGCTGGCCATGCTTAGCAGGTGTACTTTGTGCCATGAAAAATAGCAGATAGCTATAGATGTTTAGATATACAATGTGTGGTTTCAAAGTAGATGGTCCAACAAAAAGCTGAGAGTCAAGAATAAACTCCAAATTTCATGGAGTTGTGTCATAACAGTTCATACTATGTAAGCTTAAATTTCAGCTGACCTTTTAGCAGCAGTGCATCTTTAAATCTGTTATCCCTCTCCTGTGGTGTTTGAGTTTGGTGGGGGAGAAGAAATATTCTCTGAGCTTTGGAAGATATTAAAAGCTTGGAACGCTAAAAGACAGACCAGCTGAGATTCATGGCAGGAGAGCAGGAGAAGAAACATCCTTTCACGTGGCAGTAGATTTTAAAGATTCACATGCCAAAAAGCTCATTCCAGGCACAGAATATGCATGCTTGAATTCAGTTCAAATATATTCTGTTTTGATGGTATCTGAAAGCTAGTGGTATTTATGCTAGAATAAATGACTCTTTGCATGTCCATTTTAGATTAGTCTCCAGCTTCAGTTGTCCCTTGGGAGCCCCTTGGTGGGGGAAGGTGGGGGCAAATAATTGCTTGTTGACTTTGCTCTGCCTTTCTTGCTTGCCAGCTTCTGACTAATACTGAAATTTAATTTACAGTGAATATCTTTGTTTTTTGCTTATGTGACATTATAAATCCTTCAGCCAAGAGTTTAAAGCAACTAAAACTACAGATTAACTGTCATGTTTTATTATCTACATGCAAAAGCAAACTAAAAATTGGATTAGAATTGAGCACTAATATAAAAATCATATGCTGCATTCTCAGTGACTTTATGGATCTCATGAAAACTGAGACAATAAAGGAAAATCTATGACCATATGTTATACAATATCTCTCTGTATGACCTGGCATATATGCTTGTAAAATAGAGGGGAAAAAAAATGAAGAGGAAAGAGCATTTTGACTCTTGATGTGGTTCAGTTAATCAGGTGTTGACAAAATTTGTGTCTTTGCAAAAAAGCTTTCTTGAAGCAAATTGCTCCAGTTATAGAGCCCCACCACTTGGAGCCATTTCTGGTACAATTAAAATATAAAAGTCTAAACAAAGTACCTAGGAGAGGGTGTGTATTTTCTACTGACACAACTTCATAAATCAGTAAATAAGCCTATCTCACTGGGAAATTAAGATGGTCATAAATTGGTGTTCATTTTTCACCTTTTTGCAGTATTGGGGAGTAGGGATTTCAAGTTTTACCTTCATATGTGCAGACTTAGGCAAAAAACCTATTTCTAGGTTTCTCCTTTTAAATAATTTAAGAAAATAATTGTATGTACCTACTACATAAAGCTAAACAAGACTACATAAAGCTAAAAAGCTATGTTTTCCAAAACAATAAAGTAAAATTCAAAATGAGAAAATCACTCTAGTACACTCAAACTCTGATTCTGTGGCTATGTAACAGCTGTGCATTAAGATGAGATGCCACCTAGAATAATTAAACATGTAATTTTTTTCTTTTTTTTTTTTCTGTTCCATCTGCCAGATAAAAGATCATAGCCTTTTTTGTTTGTAAAATGATCATTGTTTCCCAGAGAGGTAATATCCAACACACATGTCTGAGTGTGCTCGCATACGTAGGTGTTGACTGTATGGCCATGCTTACAGCGAGTGCCTGTGGACTTCAATTTAATTTAACATGATAAAAGTGGCTCTATTTGACTCTAAGTTATTTCCAATTTTTCTTGACTATGGTGTCAAACTGAAACTTAGCAAAGCCAAAAACATTTGAGAAATTCTTGTCTTTAGAGACATGTTTTATACTTCTGTTACAGAAATACAGATACTCTCTGCAAATATCAGATTTTATCTGTTTTATGTGGGCTGCCCAAATGAATCTCTCTCCTATTTAGGAGAATGCATTGTTTTGGATTATGGTGAAAACTGGAGGTTTTTAAGAGTGTTTCTATAATGACCTAATTTCTGAGGTTCTCAGTTTATTTATACCCTCTTGAATTTATTCATGAGCATAGTCACAAAAATCTTTCAAGACCCAACAGAAAATGTAGCACTACCCTGCAAAGTTCAAGAATATTTAATTGGACAGGGAAAAGGGAAAAAAAAAAGAACACTATAAATAATGCATGCCAAAGGTGTAGACAAGATATGGAAATTCCCAACCACTTCTTGATTGGGAATTGCCTTTGTCAAGACTGAGCACAACCCAAGGTTTTGGGTACAATACCCTCTTGCTTGCAGACTTTGTAATGGACCTTTCCTCTTATTGGCTCCTTAAAATTCAGTGCCTTGTTTGCATGGATCCACTGCAGCCACTGTGTACCAGTTGCACCAAAAGCATTGCAGGGAGTAAGATTTTTTTTTTTTTTTTTAATTTTGACTTTGGAAGAACAATCAAGAATCTTCCTTCACAATAAGATGCTGGCATGTGTAGACCCTTCTACTGCTTATATACTGCTTATGTATGTGTAGACCCTTCTAGATAGCCACAGTTCATTTACACATTATGCTTCTCCCCCTCAAGGGCAACTAGAGAATCAGGATAAGTGGCTGAAAAGGGTGCCATGTTAGCACATTTAGTGGGTATGAATGAAGTAGATATTGAGCTGTAAATATCAAATACATATTTGTAATCTAGTGTAATCTAAACTTTAGCAACTAACCTATGTCATCTCTAGTTATTTACTGTAATTTTTATACATTCAGGTGTTTAATACTGGATAATCAAATCTTGTCTTGGTATGTAGAGAAGTTAAATGGAACATGGAATTTTTAACCTATAATCAGGGCCATACCATGACTCGTCAGCCCAGGACAACTGCCAGGTCCTGGGTATTTCTAACAGCCTTCAAATTTCAAAGCCACCCTCTTTAAATTATCTGCTATACCACGTTGCAGTGGGTAAAGGTAAATGACATCCCTTTAAGGTAGATTGCCTTTAACTATTGAGACAAAACAGTTAATTTGGTAGGCCAATACTCAACTGCATGGCAACTGTGATGGAAATTAGAAGAAAAACACAGCAGCTAAATAGAAGCGTTCTGCAGCAAGTCTCCTGGATTCCATTAACAACTTAAACAGTTCCAGTGGGAATTTGGAGTTTTTTCTAAGTTAAACTTGAGCATTGCAGGTAATATTACCTAGAGGAAACCAAGGTTCTCCATCAGTGCAAGATGTGTTTCTGCGTTTGGTATAATGCTGTAAACTTTGTGTAGATTTTTATCCATCAGTATTCTAGGGTCCTAAAATGTGTGAAATGATTCAAATCTTTTATCTAAAGTCTGGCTTAGTGGGTACTGTGGGAATTCTTATATCTTGGCAGCATATCTCTCTGGGTTTCAGTGTATGATGTGGTTTTCTAGCAATGCAACCAGAACTCCAAGCAGATTCTCCAATACTGATGTCTGTTTACACATGGAATTGGCTCTGGGACCACTTGCCAGTGCAGAATCTCCCCATTTGTTTTTGTGTATATATTTTTAATGTAGGCAAACACCATGAGTTTTTAGCTATGGAGAGGTTGATAAATATTTTAACTGACTCCCCTGAGCCATTTGAGGAATGGCTGTGGACTTGTGCTGCAGTATGTTGATAATTAACAGGCTGTTTAAGCAAGCTCCTGCTGATGGCTTTAATTGAAGAAAATGATACTGAAACAAGTGGTCACTAAACTTGTAGCAGTCTCTTTAAAGTTCCTGTTTTTTCCGTGTCTTTTCTGGCCATATGTGTATTCAGAGCCCATGAGGTAATATTGGGGAAGAACTCAGGATAGTTTCCCCCTAGTAAGGGAAAGTTGCAGACACTTGGAAACTAGGTCTTTATTTGCCTTTGTAAGGGTTTTCTGTGGTTTCTTGTAATTTTGCTTTGCAAGCTTTCAGTTTAGCAATGTTAAACACTTCAATATAGCTGTAAAAGCTCTGTTAGCATTAGCAAAATGTGCTTGAATTCCTGTGCTTACACCCAGCTTGTCAGCTGCAAGTGTCCATGTGAGAGACTTGATGGCAGAAAGTGGCATAATCTTCCCCATGTAGCTGCCATGTGACTGTTGTCCTGGGAATAACACTGTAGTTCTTGCTTTAGTTTATGTCACTTTGCATTTAGCAGTTTTGTAAGAGCAGATAGTATCTAGACACATTAGGAAGGTGTTCTAGCAAAAATGTATTTGTCTTTTGTGGGGAAAGTTAAGCTGATGTGTGTGGTGTTCTTTAAATATTTTTTTTATGACTGTCTCTGACTTTTGCAGCTTGGCCTGCAATTAGTCTTATGCTGATTCAATAGGCAAGCAACAGAAAATATATCTTGGAACTTTTTAATCTCCTACTGATTATGCTAGTGTTAGAAGCATAAGCATTATTACGTACCATAAGTATTAGGGGCCTTTCAGGATTCTCTCAGCTATAATATTTGATGCAATTCTGTATTTATCCAGAAAAATGTCATAGTATTTTTTCTAGACCTGGTGGAAATAACTTGCAACTTTAGTCCCCTTGCTCTGTTCCCAGTGAGCCATCCCACACTGCTGCCTTGGCTGGTTTTCCTGACTTCTTGCTGTCAGTGGAATTCCATGCATCTCCTGGCAAAATAGAGGTCTGAGAACTGTCTGTCTGAGGAAAAAACTTTGCAACAGTGGTTTAACCTTGTTCATACATTGTTCATATGAATCAATAGTGTTCTGTTGACTTTAACCTTTGCAACAGTATTTCACTGGAAACCTTTAAAAATATCTTCCAGGCTGCGTCCTATGGTTCGTTTCAATGAGACAATTAAATCACTGTGACTGCATTATCCTTGGGTTAAGTGTTTGATTAGGTTGAGCACGATGTACTTCAACCGCGTTGCTCAACTTTCTTTCCTTTTCATGATGTCCAAGAGTCAGAGTTATGAGCTTCATCTAGCCTGGGAGCTGGTGACTATGTGCATAGCTTGATGTCCTTGCTCCTCTGTGCGGTTACTAGGCATTCACTATGTCTTGTTATTGTACAGTACTAGTTGGGGAAACTCTCCACTTATCATAAATGGATACTGAGGGAGTAAATTACACTTAATATAGCAGAATTTCTAATAAAATCTTAGAAATTAGATCTCAATACAAATATATATCCATGTTTGTATTTAATATTGTCAAGAATTTCATATTGTAATATTTCCATGTTTGTATTTAATATTAATTAATGGGTGTCTGCATGGAAAGAAGCCACTTATTTTGATTCTCACACATTTTGATCGATCGATGTGTGAGAA
>JAUBOD010000059.1:2910557-2922770 GCA_032353885.1 Nothura maculosa
TTTCCTGGTTCACTGCCTGCATGGAAGCTGGGAGGCCAGTTGAGGCAGAAATGAAATATCGACTCATGGTAAGTCAATGAAAGTAAAGTCATGAAAAAGGAATGACTGACTTCACCCTCCTAGCCCCAAATGTATAAAACATATATAAAAAGGTTGTGAATAAATTTGATTTTTTTTCCTAAAGCTTATTTTAGTAATTTATGAAATTCCAAGAAATTAAATGGGATGTCTTTTGAATCTTTTCTTATAATGGTAGATTCCAGTATGGCCTCAAAGTTATTGTGCTCTTGCAAGTTAGAAACAGGATAATATCTGTTCTTCATGCAAGATTATTGCCATTAAAGAGAAAAGATCACTCAGTGAAGCATTTGATTTTATTGTGGGACTGGTGACATTTCCACAAATGCTTAAATATCCTGGTAAAAATATTACTGAATGGAATGCATTTAAGTGAGCTATTGGAGGCATATTTGTTCTTCAAAGCAATACAAAAGTGCCAAAATCTTTGCTGTATAGCAGCAAACAGCTGGCTGGTGAAGACATTGATTTGTATGTCAGAAGACTTTCAAGTCTGATCACTTCATAGTGAAGTGCAGGGCTCCTCCTGGGCTTGGGAGCCCGGAGCCGTGGGGACTGTGTGAACGATGCCACTGCTGCCACATGGCATCTGAGAAACCCGTGATCACAGCCCTGTGCCTCTCCCTGGTAGGTAGAGCACGTCTGAAAACCAAACAGGAATATTAAAGTTCTGCTCTTCATCTGGATTTTTTAGGATATGAAGAATGATTCTGCAATGAAAGCTATTGCTTGTGATTCATTTTTCAGTCATCTTTCCTTGCCAGAAACTATTTTCCCAGATTTTACACATAAAAATTGCTGTTTAATAACAATTTAAAAAGCAATGAATACACCAGATGGAGCTGTCGCTCCCAGACTCAGCATAATGCTGTGACAGAATGGGTGTTTATATTTGCAGTGCTCCCAGGGAAATATTTCTGCAGTATTTTTGCAATATTTCCAGTGAACCTGCTGAAAGGAAAATATGCTAAAAAGTAAAAGCTGAAGAGAAATAAGAGTAGTTACAAGATTTTTGCTATTATATGATCTTAAAGACAAATAGGTTGCAAAATAATTCATGTTTTGTTTAAAAAAATTCTAAACAACAAAAAAACACAAACAAGGTAAAAAAATCTATAAAACCTACTATACTGCTTTTCACCAGGTTTAAAAAGTGAACAGAATTACCCATTGTGCAGTTTCCATTTAATATACTCAGTGCTGAAAAGCTTGTAGCTTCAGATGGCTCAAAGTGTCTTTTCATGAATTGATTTTTTTTCTTTTCAAAGCAAGAAATACCTTTGCTTCTCTCCAAAATGTCTCTAACTATGCTGAAGCTTGCATTTTATCTGTGAGAAGGCTAGTGAAAATTGAGCTGCCTTAGGTTTCTTTTATATATAATAAGTAGGCCTTTTTGGAATAATACTAGAGCAGAAATTTCTGAAAAAAAATGCTAACAGCACTGTCACAGGATCATTACTATACTTCAAGGCTGACTCTCTAAGCAGGAGTTTCTATATTTATTGAGGCATAGAGGCTTCGTGCTAATAATTGTAAAGCACAGCGTGCAAGCCAGCAACAACTGCACTATTAGCTTTAAAACTTGGTTAAGACCACTATTGTGCAGTAGTCTCCAAGTACTAAACCTTTTTTTAATGCGAACAAAGAAATAAAAGGATTCTAGAAAATCAGCAAATTTAAATTTATTTTATTACTGATATATCCTTGGGACTTTTTTGCTTTAGTAATTGAGGAAGGAATGGAGAAATGCTAATTTTCCTTTAAAATGTTGGGCCCAACTTGTAAATAAGATACGAGAACTTGTCTTTGACTAAAGACAAATGGTCTGTTATATGAGCCATGTGAAATGAAAGTGAATTAACTAGTCTTGAACTCAGGCTGTATCATAAGAGTTCTGGGAGTAAAAAGAATGGATGTCAATGTGAGAATACATATATAAAATCCCTATACAGTGATCTTTGAGAAAATTCCCAATTTCAGTGGTGCCGAGGTTTTTCCTTCCAGGTCTCTCACTAGTCTGGAAGCATAAGCTTTCTTCAGGGCACTTATTTTTAACATGTTATGGAAAAGAAATGTCCTTGATGGTGCAAAACAAGGGGAATAAGCCAGTTACAGACCATTAGGTAATACACTAATTAAAATTATCATTAAAGTGCAGACTGCTCTGCAAAAGACTCTGATGTTGAAATGATTTATGTACTATAAAAGGTTGGGTGAGCAGGCCTGAGCTCATCTGAACTTGCAGAGATTCCTTCAATGACAGTTGACTTTTTTACCTAACCATGATTTAATTCTACCCAACTGCAACTTTCAAGGGAAACTTTGTCTAAGTGCCACCTGTGAGCAGAGGAGCATCCCTGTTTCTGCCAGCCTGTGGTTTTTTGGGATGCTGGCATTGCACAAATGTACAAATCCTCCTCCTTTGGAGCCCTGGCAGTGGCATGTGATAGGCAGCTCGTATTTAACATTTTCCTGAGCTGCTCTCTTGATTGCCTCATGAAAGACGGAGGCTTTAACTAATGGAAGAAATCTGTCACATAGACAGTTAGAGTTCCCCAGAAAATAAAATGAAACTTATAAACTAGCCTTCCTCTGTTCTTAAAATGTTGGCTATCAGCAGGCATTATGATGATTGGTGCTGCCAGGGCTTAGCAAAGCTCCTGGCTGGTAAATGATGTGGCCTGATGCAGTCCCTAGTAGCTACCTATGCTCCTCATTCACTGCTGTGACTCTACATTTTTCATTTCCCTATGCTTTGCATATTCAAATAAAAACATGGTCCAGTGAGAAATCTATTGAATGTTTTGGAGACCAGAGCTTTCTCACCTTCATGCAGCACCATCATACAATATCAAATACAGTCATTTTGCATGTTTTCTGTAGCAACTTAATTCTGTCAGAATTCAGGTGTAGTTTTATCACAAGCAAGAAAGCAGCCTGTGCTTTTGGAAATTTACAGCGCCAAATTCTGCCAATTCTTATGCCAAAGTCTGCCATAATTTGGTCTGAATGTAATAAAGATGTCTACAAAAGAGGGATTTAACTGCTTTACATTTTGCTCATGTTTGTAGCTGTTTTCTCCTAATACTATATAGATTATCCTGAGATTGTAAAAGTTTTTTGCAGGATTGCTTATACTGCACTAATTTCCACTGGACAGCACATTGTCCCATAATCTGTGCAAATGATATTTTCCCATCTGCTCTTTCCACCAAAAAGCAATAGAAATTCTGCTCTTATCTTTTGCTGATGACAGGAAAAGATAATTTCTGTAGCTCTCATGCAGGCACCATAATATTCCCTACAAATCAGATTGAGGCAATTAGAGTCACAAGACACTTGCTATTGATTTCTAGTCCAATTTTGTTCTGTTATTTGTACAACCAAGTCAGGCTAATTAAGAATGTAACCATGTGGATGCTGATTGAGGGGAAAAATGCTCAAATAATTTTGCTAAGGCACAATGGGATTTTTATGTGCTAGTCTATCACCCTTCTAAGTGTGCTGAGTATCTGCATTAATTTCACCCTCATTAGATGCCAGGTTAGGGCTATGCATGGGGCTCTTTTCCTATATATCAGGTCTATGTACTAATGTAGCTAATGGCTTACTGTGCGATCTCTTTACTAATACTGTGTTTGTTCACAGTCCTCTCAGCTGGCACTGTCATTTCAAGCAGTGTACTAGCTATAATCAATCATAGTTTCTGTGATTTAAAATCAGTTTTAAAGTATAATTCATGAATGTGTGTAAGGGTGGATGAGTAGAGCTGTTGATCCTGACTGAAACTCATTTTGGTTATTCCCAAGAGTGGACTTAGGTGTGAAATAACGTCCTTTGTTTCAGCATTTACGGTGCAAACTGCCATATAATTCTCTGCTTTCAGCTGTGTAAGCAAATGCTCTTTTTGTGAATAATATTATGTAACTACTTTGAATCAAATACAAAAGCAATTTGTATCTTATATGTGTGCATGTCACAAACTTGCATAGGTTTGTCTAGCATAGCTGCTGTCTATATACCTTTATTTTAAGAGACCGTTTTTCTGTGTGAATGAAAAATTTCTTACTGTATATGTGTGACTTTTTTAACCATTTCCTGTGGCTTTTGGATCATGACATGTAATGTTTGACAGATCTGCCAAATATTTTCAGGCAAAATGATAAATGGGAAAAAAATAGACAAATACAGAGAATCTTGGAAACGAGATATTTCAGACTTGGGCACTTTCAGTAAAAGCAAAGGAATTAAAGGGTTAGATGCATAAAGCAAAGATGTATAGTAGCAAAGCTGATGCTAGCTACTCCATTCCTGGTTGATTACTAGTCAGGGCACTGACACACTGAGAGTACAAAGACTGGGAACACGTTTTTGCCATTTTGGGATATAAATTAACATATCCCACCTTGTAGGAGAATGGAACAATGAGAAGAAAAGAGCAGGATAGTTTCTAGATGTTTAGAATACTCTTCTTTAAGGTTAGACACTTGGCTCCTTTTCCTTGCTCCAGCGAACATTTAAAAGTAATGTGTGATGTGAATGAGCATCTCTGACCACATTATCAGGTGAGTGCAGTGGCTGCATAAGTGGACAGAAATGATGTTTTTAGGGGTATTTGTAAATGTTTATCTTCACTTTATAATGACCAAAACAGAACATTCTTTCCCAGTTGCCTCAATTCAATCCAAACCTAAGATTATTTTCTTTCCTTTCTCCTAGAAAACAAAATGAGGAATGTTTGCTTTAATCATATAAACATTTTATTCTCTACAGCATTAATTTCAGCTACAGACTCAAAAATTCAGTTATGTGAAAACTGTTATTTTTTTCCTTCTCCATCTGACATTCCTGTTCTATTGAATTGACTAGTATTTCCTGGGGTGGGAAAAAGAGTTTGCCTGGTCATTCAACTTTATCTGCTTTAAAGGCTTTGTAGTTTTGGAGCCTTTCTGCAATAACAGCAAAAGCAATATTTACCAGGTAAGGATTTTCTGTTTTCTAATAACACAATTCAAATGTTCATGCAAGAACTCTATTTGCAAAACAAATACTCCAGGTAGTTTGTCAGTGCTAATAGGGAATAGGTGCTAGTAGAAAATCTTTTGATTTTTTTTTTTTCCTAAGTAGATGGTAAAGACAATCTCTTATTACACATTAAGGAAGATATGTTGGGCATTAGATATACATTTTTAGTGTTTTAAACTAATTGATAGATGCAACACCACTTTACCTCTATTCCCTCCTTCCTTTTTCTTTTTTTTTTCCCTAGGAACAAGATGAGTTTGCATCTGTGAATACATGTGAACCAGAAGTGCCATCATTTACTGCAAACAAAGTGTCTCAATATTCCTGTCAAAGAAAGACAACTTTAAATAACTTGAACAAGAAATTCACGGTAACGTGTATTCTATTTATGTTAGAACAAATAATAAAGTACTTGAGTCAATGCTATTCATGGTACCTTCAGAAATTTGACAAGTTAAACATTAAGCACTAATTAAACAAATCTGCTATATTTAAAATAAAACAATGTAAACTTAATTACATCTTTTATGTATTGCTACTGAAAGCTTATCTTGAAATATGCTAATAGCTTGCAAGCACATGAATGTTTTGGAAAACAAATTATAGAATTAGGTTCTGAAAATATCTTTTGCTATTTGATTATAGTTTTATTTGACATGATGAAGGTAGTAATAACAAAGGTTGGTATTTTTTGCCTGAAGACATTGGTGATTGTGCACTGTAGTCTTTTCTCCAGGTGCTCAAATCCTCCAAATGAGACTGCAAGCTTTTTTCCACACTGTCTCAATTATAAAGACAGATTACGTCTTTAGGTAATCACTTGAACATTATGTACCACCCTCCCTCAAATTGTCCAATTAAATAGGTATTTCAGAAATTGCCGTATATCCTATTTAAAGCACTTTACATTAGACTTCAGTGGCCATGCAAAGACTAAGTAATCTGGTCTAAATTCTGCTTAAGGTCTTGTGCCTTATGTCCTCTCTTGGCTGGCTTTGTGCGCTTGGCAACAATTGGTCAATAGGAAACACTTGACACAGATGCTCTAATGTAATATAGTCTGATCTGGCCTAGGTACGTTCCTACACTTTCAACTATAATATAAAACAGCTCTGCATCTTCCTGAAAGTTTTTTATTTATTATTTTTATTAGTTTTTAATTTTGGGGTGTGTGTATACATCTGTAAATCACAAATCTTAAAATATTGTGAAATCATATAAAAAGAAAATGCTATTCAGAGTAACAATAGACAGCAGTATTTTGAAAATAAACATTAAAAGTAATGTAAATATTAAAAAGTTCAGGAGGTGTCAGAAGTCTGGAAACTCAGAATTAAAACTAAACTTGGCAAACTTTCAAGTACTTTAGTCTGGAAATACCCAGTTAAAAGCCAAACACAATGGGTCTTGCCTTGTAGAAATGCTCTGAATTGATGATTAATCATAATGAATGTCTAGTGGTGTTATGATACTCAAGTAAATGAAAGTGGCTGTTTAGAAAATTTCCCTTTGTTACATATTTAGAATTGAATTTAATTGACAATTTTGTTCTTTGCAGCCAAGGCTTATACTTGTATAGGAAATGTGCAATATGTTACTGCTCACATTGGATGGTGTCTACAGGGCTGGATATGGACTGATGAGGAAATGAGGTTGAACTAATGGAGGGGTACCTGAGAAACTGGTCTTGTTTAATGTGAAAAGGAGAAGGATTTATCAGGACTAAACAGATGATTGACTGGGCAGATGGAGCCAGGCTCTTTGCTTAGGTGTAGGATCAGGGAACAAAGACTAGAAGTCATGAACTGAAACAGGGAATGCTTCAAAGGGGGAGAAAAAAAAATTTCCCAAGGAAAATAATTTAGCTTGGAAAGAGATTGTCCAGAGAGTCTGTGCAGTCTCCATCCTTATAGGTTTCCACAATGTGATGGAATGAGACCCTCTTTTGAATTCGCTTTGAGCATATAGTTTTGTCTTCTGAGCTCCTCTCCCTCTTGAATGATTGCATCACTCTAAAAATGGTGATTTTTCCAAATTACTCTAGTGTCCCACTTCATGCTAGAGAAGCAGAGCTACATACTGTGTTTTCATTTAGTCTGTTAAAAATGATCATTGTTTTTTATAAACAACAAATATAGGTTGCTGTAAAGGGAAAATGTCAGATCTAGAAACAGTACCAAACAGTATGACCAAAAGATTGGAAGATACTCACCTCTGTAAAGAGATTTCAATAAGTGTCAACTTCACATTACTGAAAACAAAGGAATATGATTTTGAATGTAAAAAGGGAAAAGTGAAGAGAAACACAAGTGTAATGGAAAATGGAAAAAAAAGAACAGCTCTTCTAAGAAGGCATGCTGTTGTAGTTTTTATTTATTAATAATGAGCACAGAAAGATCCAAAATAAGATTTTGCTGATTTTAGTGATGCATTAAAAATAGTTTCAACTTATTGACTTATCTCTTCATTTGTAAATTTTCCTTTTTTTTGTTTTCAAACACTAATGTACATAGTACTATAATTCTGGAGGAATATACAGTTCATCTTCAAGAGGTTGAATTGCTGCATTTAGTCAAGATTCTATTCAAACTTTACTGTGAAACCGTGTTAGCAGCAACGTATTATTTATTGAGTAGGTTCTCAGCTATACCTGCTTTTCATAGAGAGGCAGTCTCTAAATTATTTCTAGGATTTTCATTGAGACAGCTTTAATGTCAAACTACAACTTGTACTTGATAAATTAACTGAAAACGTTAGAAGGAATATACTTCAGTGACTGAAGTACTAGGGCTATGTTCAGTTATCCCATATATCAAACATTTCTAAGTCTGTGCAGAAATTAGGTTTAGTGGTGACAAAGGAGTCCATTTTTCATCCTTCTGCCTTGAGAGAAACACTTCTGGGATCATGTTGTGTTTTATTTCTGGAGGTGATACAGGACAAATTGATGATGCTTATGAGTCTATCCAGCATCTATATCTTGAAACTTATAACGTAGCTCCTCAGGCTCCTCAGCTGTTGTTTTTCTTCCTTTTCAAAATGTGCACTGATAGTTGAAGGCTTAGGTGTTTATGGACTGCAAGTGTTAACCCATTTTCTGGAGGACTGCCAGTCAGTCTGCCCAGTGCCACAGGGGCTTGATTTTCAGTTTTGCTGTTGTTTTGTGGGTCTTATATTAAGCTTGTAATTCATGTTGGTGAGTAGAAGTGTTCCAACAGATTTTTCAGTGCAGGCATTTAACAAAGGCAATGAAGCGTTGGTATGATTTGATTGTGTGCTGTGGGTAGCCAACTGTTAAATGCTAGATTTTTTTTCCTTATCTCAATGCTATACATCCCAAAGTTAGATCTAAACCATCTTGAATAATGGGCTGAAGATAGTATTTTGTTATAACAACTTCATTCTATGAGACAAAGTTGATCCTTTTTCTTACAGATTTTTGGTTTTCTTCAATTAACTTGAAAATACAGAGTTTTGGTTTTGCCTGTTAGTCACAGAGGTTTAATTTACTATTGTATTTTTGGATGAGTTTAGGGATAGTTGATTTTTGCTAATGGATCTAGATGCCTTAACTTGTATCAAATTCTCCCTTGAATAACAGAAGTTGTTTGAGAGGGAGTTACATTTGACATCCTTTAGTCTGTCCATAATAGCATGAAAAGAGCTGCTAATAGGGCAGAGATGTGAATATAATGAGGCTTTGAATTTCCTGCCTCCTAGAGAGAGATGCTAGGGAGACTTGATTATCTGAAGATAGTATAAACATAATTAGTCATTGGTTTTCATCTTGAACTGTTCTGTGTATATTTTACACCTGAAAGGCTGTTTATTGCAACTAAAGAGCAGAGAGATTTCATGAGAGATCATGAGGACAATGTGGAGAGATATAATATGTGTAAGATGCAGTTTCTTAGCTCTCATGCTCCCTTTATAGGGGAGGATTCATAAAATGACTTAAATGCAGCAAATCTGTTTTCCCATCATGGAAGAAGCTAAATGACTGAAAAGAAGTTTACATGCCTATTTCAATATGATGCAAATTCTTAAAATATCTTTTTTTGTGAGCGATTGAGTAGTAGCAGGACCTTGTTTATTTGGAGAATAAACTTAGTATGCCTAGCCATGTGCTAAGGAAAATAATAGTGGCAATGTGTGGTGACTTACATAAGAGAAATAGAGCCCCTTCAGACCCGTTGGGCTTTATGCAGTCTTTGGGACATGATGCAGGTGATCCTACAGAGCAATGGCAACTGTTCACACGAATAAAGATGCAAAGCAAAAGGCCAGATCATTTCACCAGGGGCTGTGCTTTAACATGTTTTCTTTATGTTTGTTTTAAACATTAATGTTATGATAGAATATGCTATTATAATATTATTGACTCATTTGGAAGTAGCTAGCCATCCTCCCCCTCTCCCATCAAAAATAGGCACTTGGGGGCTGCATTGGGTTGTTTTCATGTGGTAAAATAAATGGAGTCATTCTGCTTTGCCTGAGAGGCATTACCGGATCAGAATATTAATACCAGACTGCAGTAAAATTCAGAAAGACATTTCTTGTTTGAGAACAATTTAATTCCTACAAAAGAAACTAATTAAGTCAGTGGCAAATGGTCCTTTGATTCTGCAGCTTATTCCTAATGCTACTGATTGTTACTCTGTCTTGGCAGAGTAACTCATGGTAATGAGAATGTGGATGTTTAGCCTGAGAAAGATGGCTGGTGTGCCTTTCATTCTCTAACTGAAAAAAGTTTGCCTTTTCTTTTATTTTTTTTGTACCTGGAGAAATATTTAGCTATGACGAGTGGCTCAAGCACTCTTTATAATTCCAATTTTTATATTTAAAATATTAATTTTTAGATTTAATATTATTTTAAGATGAGACCTCAGGAGTACCCTCTTTAATTTTATAATGATTTTTGAAGGCTCTATAAGAAAACCATTAGCTTAATACATGTTCTAAGTAGTGTATACTGTATGTTATTGACACAGATTGAGTAAAACTTTCCAGACAGAACATCAAAATTGCAATGTGAAGTGTTTTTCTATCCAGAATGAACCGGGAGCTTAGTCTGAGGAAAAAATGAGTCATCTCTTTTTAAGACTATTAACAGGATGTGCCTTGAAATACAGGTAGAGGACACTTACACCCTATGTATAGTATGTGTTTAGTATAGGACACGTGCACCAGTAACTTAGAATCTTGTGTATCCATCATATCTGGGCAGTTTTCTTTAAGCATACTAATACATGTAATATCTGTTTAACATTTTAAATGGTCTGTTTCAATCCACTCAGGGGTAGTGTTTCTCATCTTCTCTCACAATTAATGTCTCTTTCATATTATGCAGAAAAATATGGAAACTCTTCAAAAATACTATTCTCTTCTGCAAGAAAGTAACCTGCAAAAATTTTTAATACAGAAAGCAATTGGAGTTAACAGATGTTTATATCTTAAAAAAGAATAAAAATCTGTAAGTCTTCAGATCATGCATATCAAACTATTGCCATTATTCTCTCAGCTCCTCTGTTTCTCTCTGACTTCAGGTGACATGATAATGTCTTTAGAGTTGGACAACGAGTGGGCTTTTCAGATCAGAAAAATACTTTAGAATGAACCAAAATGGATCTTCTTTCACTTGCAACCACTACAAATTGAATCAATATACTTGTCTTGAACTAATTTTTTTATCTGTGTGCATTTGCATGTGTGTGTATATGTAAATATAAAGGTATCTTAAGGTGTATACATGCATGATGTCTCATTGACTTGTGAAATTACTTAGGATTTAGATTTGACTCTGGGGAAAGTGAGAAGCAAATGAAGCCTGTTCTGAATGAATTGGTTGTTCTGAATCTCTGAATTCCCTTTAGTTTTGAATAGACACCGAACACTGGTAGCAGCAGTATTATAAGAACTAAGTCCCATTTAGATGTACATCTAACCAAATAAAGTTGAGATGGAAATAAAAGATTGAGGGGGAAAAGCAATCTTACTCAAATTGCTATTCTTAGTGTAATAGTCCTTCACAGTCCTTCAAGTATCATGTGATATGGTTTCCTTCTCTTTCATTTTTTTCCCTTATCTTGTTTAGCATCCCTCAATATTTAGCTTTTTGACTAAGTTCATCTTTGCAACGATATGGTATTACTTCATTGAGTTGCAGTATCATTTGAGGGTCCAAGATGGGGCCTCAAGATTTTTTTTTTAAATAAGAGATGATGTACAAACATCAGAAAAGACAATTCATGCGCTGGAGAGCTTAAAACCCTAACTGGCAGTATAGGAAAGCTAGCAGGAGACACAATGACAGAGAATTGAAACTACTCTCCAAGGTCATAGCAGGGGAAAAAACAAAAACAAAACAAAAAAAAACCCAGAAAAACCTGAAAAAACACTGGATATGGGCATGGAAACAAGATGAGTGTCCTATCTGCACACATTTTCCTTTTATTGTGCACCATCTTTTGCAGAATAGAATGTTTAAAACTTTCTTAACACAATATTTGTAATATCTATCATTGCAAAGCTTTAATCTTACTAAAGATTAATTTGCGAGTAGCAGTGGAATTTTGCTGACAATCTTGCTGAAATCCTATCCTTGAATCAGATTCATGTTGAATCCCAGTTTGGAAGCATTAGCTCTTTTTGGCTCTTCTGAGTGTGAGCAGTATTGTGCTCTGGTATTAGCGTTGCAAACTATGGGGTTGGGCTGTCTTCGATATTTAGCTTCGTGAGACTTCACTACCAAATATTAAATGAGCTTTGAAATTTGTCAGACTTGCCATCCAATTCTGTTTTTAATACAGTTCAATAGAATCCTATCTGAGAAGATGGACTATGGAAACCCATTCCACCTCAAAATTTCTCCATAGTCCAGGTCTTGCTAAAGTGTGTGTCAGTTTTCTGCACAGTTAGAAAATCTGCAATTAAAACATTTCAAAAGGTGAGGAGCTGAAATGCAGCCCAGCTATCTTTTGCATTTAATCATTTGGAGAGTACTCTGGAGATCATGAAAATCTCCTGTATGTGGAGGATGGAAACACTAGAAATTTATTTGCGTTAAATTATCTCTTAAACGGACAATCTGAGTATTGTTCTAAATGCTAA
>JAUBOD010000059.1:2944884-2957428 GCA_032353885.1 Nothura maculosa
TAATAAAAACTTTGTACCTTTTGTTCAGTAAGCTTGATTCTCCAAAATTTGCTCAATATTGGGCAAGTTATTTTTTTCTTGTAGATTTCAGAAGATTAAAATTTCATAATTGGTAGCTAATTATCTGGTTACTATCTATAACATATAGTGTATTTTTTAAGAGGGACAAAGTCTACTGCATGTTAGCATATATAATATGCTGAGAACAGAGCATGCGCATGCAAAACTAGATAGGTGTTTTGAGACTAAGTATCACCTCCATGCTGCTGTATTTTAGCTGCCTATATGAGATGCCAAAGCCACATCAATACTCATTGAAGTGTATTTCTTTTTCAAACAGCATTGAAGGATTTTTCCAGCAGCATTGGTTGACACTCAGCAAAATTTATGAATACGGGAAGTTTCTATGATGTCATTTGAAATGCTTGATTGCAATGCAGTGTAATTTAAAGGATTTGCCAAGACAGCAAAATCAAAACTTCAGCAATGTATTTTATAACTTTAAATAAAACTGTGACAGATTGATATGGTACATTTTATAAGCTTTAAAAGCTTGAAATTATCTGGACAGCTTCCAGGTACAGCTGCATTATTTACGTGAAATTGAGACAGCCATCCCAGGGGCTCAAAGCTTATGTGCAGTTTTGTTTTGGGCTGTAGGAGAGTGGATTTACTTCAAACATAGGATTTTGAGAGTCTAAAGCTGTTAGCTGCAAAAACGGCTATTATGCCTATGCCAAAGTGGCATGAATCTTAAACATTAGGATATAATTGGTGACCGCTATGTTTGTGCCTGAAAACTAGAAGACAAAGCTAGTGCAACTGCTATAATATGCTTATGTAGCTATACCTTCTGATTAAGAAGTAGTTGTCTAAATTCTTGTATGACCATCATCCTACTTTCTCTCAGTTGAAACTTGGTTGTTAAATAACTAGTTTTAGAAACAATCTTGAAATTGTCTTAGAAAAATCATTGAAATTTATTTTTATTAACTCTTTTCTTGAAGTATTAGTTTTCTATAAACTTACTACATTTCAGATTTTATATTTCTTTGCTAAATCCAGTCAGTAGGTTTGCTTGATAAGGAAACTTCCTTCATTACTTATAGATAGATTGTCACTACACATATTAAAGGTATGGAATGTTAATGAGGAAAGATGATTATTTAATCTTTTGTATTCTAGTAGCTACCAAGTTAAGGCAGAAAGGAGTTAATTTCAGTATATGAGTAAAAATATGGTCTTTCTAAAGATAATCAAGCAAAATATGTCAATAAAATGGTTTAAATGTATAGACACTTTTTCTTTGGACAAATTTTCAAATGTTCTGTTATTTTTTTCAGAAAGCTCCACAACATAACATCTTTCTTATATATTCTCATGTGAAAGAATCCCTACGTGGAATTCTTAAACTGAATATGGTATGGAATAAGCATTTGATTAAGAGTCTAAGGAATCTAATAAGCAAATCACACTCTTGGCCTTCATTCCTTTTGAAAGTAGGGAGATAAATGTTTTCAAGGTTTTGCATTATGATATTTTCAAATTCTTAAATAGCTTTTAGTGCAGGTAATATGATGGAGCTTTACAGGATTAGAGGATATCTTTTTTTTTTTTTTTAATTTAGCCATGCTGCCGGTCATTTGATTTCTTTAACGAATAACTATTTCCTGATGCATCTTTTCTTTTCATTACATGAAAGAAACATCAAATGTCTCCTAAAGATAGTCTTGGAAAAAAAAAAGACATCAGCATGACATAAAGGTGTCTTGTACTCTGAGAAATGATGTCTAGGTTTCATCTGGGTCATAAAAGCTAAAGACATATGTACAGTCAAGCATAGCATGCTTTACACTCACTCTTTGAAAGTGCCTTTAATGAGGGACTAGGTGAATGGCATGCACTACTATACTTTTTTGAAGGGATGCAGTCACTGAGGGTGAAATTAGTTTTTAAGTAAGATTTAAGTGGTATTGCACAGGTCTTTCACTGGCTCTCACACTTCAGTGATTTTCACCCTTAGAGCATAATTCATATAAATATTCAGAGATGTGATCCTTTCTGCTGTAGCAGGTGACACTTTTATCCTGACTCGATAAAATTTTCAAAAGCTAATCTTTCACATAATATATTACTTTATTAGGTGCTTTCTAAAATTCTCCATGGATAGCAGCTATTGATGCTCCATAGCTGCAGTCCTGCTGAATAAATCATAATGTAGAAGTGCTTGTTTTGTATATCCACTATCAAAACCATATTCCCATATGCTGTATAAGTAAAGTTCCTCCTCCTAAAGGGAAAGGGATTTTTCCATTGATACTTCAGCATACATTTGGATTAACTTCAGAAACAAAATAAATAGCTTCCACAGCTATGGAAAATGAGTTCTGTCTTTGGTGAATTGGAATTAGTGCTCCACTGGGCAACAAAAGCAGAATTTTAATGAAATCTCCAACCTTCAAGCACCCCTCTAGAGAAGACACCTGTGAATTGTAGCCAAATACTAATGTAGCTCAGCTGAGTTTATGTTGAGTAACTTGTCTGGTTAAAGAAGCTGCTATGGAGTATCTTTGGCAACAAACCCTTGTTAGAACAGAAGCCTAATTTATAGTTGCCCAGGAGAACATTGGCTTATTTTTAATTTGTTTTCATTTCATGGACAGCCTAAGCTAAAGCTACTTTATTTTTAGATCAGTAGAAGTAATTCTGTAGACAAATCTACAACAGGCACAAATTGCCTCAACATCAGTCAGAACATCTCTCATAACTGTATATTATCTTTTCAGTTAAATACATCATGAAGTCAATTTTCATTTTAATTGTCTTTGCTGGTGGCAGAATTTATTTTAGTTAATTTGATTATTGTCATTTAAGATATTAATCAGCATCCTTAGTAAACCATCACACAAATATTAATTATGCCCACCAAATGCCCCATGAAATATACTTAGGAAAGAATAAGAGACAAAAAAATCACAATTTCCCTTGATACAGAATAATTCTTTATTTGGTTTGGCTTTAGATTTCCAGTAAAACTGCATCTAATATTTTTTTTGACTGTCCCATGCTTGTTCGAGCAAAGTCCAGTAGTGTGACTTAAATGCTGCACACGAGTCCAATTTGAAAACATTTGCACAAATACCTGTCTCTACTCCACAGCCCTTCTTATATCAATAGACATTTCAAATGGCTTTGCCCTCTATCCCATACTAGAAGGAAAAGGAATGAACTGTGGTACTGAGCACGGACCAGACCATCAAAGGCAGCTAGCATCAGATTCTCCATAGAAAAACAGGAGAGCACAAATCAGACAAGGAAGTGACCTGATGTCATACCCTTCCTCTTCCACGAAACCCTTATCAGATGCTGCTTTATTGTTTTTCTTGTTATTTCAGTTACTTTATTCTTGAAAGCAGGACTGACTGTATGTGTGCAGTGTATTGGGATTCATTCATTCATGGCAGCTCCAAATGTCTCTTGCCCTAGGTAATCATAACTTAAGGTGGATACGTTCTTTCAGTAATTCAGCTTTTTAATATCCTTTGGCAAAATGATCTTGGATCATAATGGATAATTATAATTATCCATTGCATTAAATTAGCTGTCAGTCTCTACAGCTCTTCCTTGCTATTTACCATCCTACCTCTGGGAAGGAAGGCCTTGCAGAGGTACAGTTGTGGAATTAGCTCCATTTATAATGCTGGGAATTACAAAACTTGAAGTTTATCTTTACCATGACAAATGATACGGATGAGCGTTCTGACTATGTAATTAGGTGAGTTATAAAACGAAATCTTGCCTCTGAGTTGCTATCACTTAAACTGTAAAGTCCACAAAGAGAAAAACTGTTGTGCATGGGGTGAAGATAAGCTCCTTACAGAGGCAAAGGTAGCGGTGAAATTTTGTACCTTCAAGTGTCCTAGCATTTCCTGGCTGTGTTCCGCTTTCATCCTCTTAGTGCTGAGAAAGGAAACAGAAAGTTCACAGTGTAAGTCACGCTTGAGAACAGTTCTGCTCTGCATTCGGCTGTCTCAGATTTCTTTGTCAGTGTTTTTTGGACTGTTAACTTTGGTGGAGCTGCTTTTGCAGGTCAGCAGGCCTTTATTTTCTCAGTACCTACTTGCTTGGTTTGTGAACTAATATTGGATTGATGTTATTGAATCTAAATGTTGTTTCCAAAACTTGGAATTGACTTGGATATTAAGGACAACTGCTGAGCTAGAGCTAGCAGTAGTTTGAAGAGCCGCTCATGTGTGGAATTTGGGGTTTAGCAAGTCGCTTATGATAGCAATCAACTGGTATAATATTTATGCTGCTACTTAGCCTGTTAATATTCTTTATAGTATTGATTAGGTTATATAATTGAGCTATTGATGAAATTACCTCAAATAAATGTTTTAATAATTTATTGTAATTTTGAGAAATTTATTTGCTTGCAAGATAATTTTCCAAATTCTATTTTTGTCTATATTATCTGTTCTCTTTGTTTTAAATGCTGAAGAGCATACTTATTACTTTCATTCAACAGAACCGTTCACCATGTAATCACCATTGCAGATGCCCTTTCACAGGTCTAGTTCTGCTCATTTCCTTAGCGCCTTGTTCCTTGCTGTCATGAAAGGAGTACTGTTCCTTGTTGCCCCTAGGAAATCAGAATGTGCTTTTGAGTCAGAGAAGGTTAATTTTTCCCCAAAAATCACATTAAAAAGTGAGCTGAAATGATTAATTTTTGATTTTATTTTGAATCAAATTCACTCAAGCAAAATTTTTGGCAGTCTGACTTTAGTGAAGAAATGGCATCAGTAGGGTATCAGAATGGTCAGAAAAAATCTTAGAACTGTGTGTATGTTCATATTTTGTGTTCAGGTTTGGTTATAAGTTTTTATATTTGACTATGTATGTACATTGAGATTACTAGAATTTTCTTTCAAGAACATGCGTCTTATAGTACCTATAAATTATTTGTTTTCTATTTCTAGATACGATGATCCTCCTGCTTATCTAAGCTTTCTCTTTGCTGCTTGCTAGTTGTACTGTATCTCAATTTCTCCATTTCTTCAGCTATGTGTAATGTTCTGCAACATTTAATCTCTTTTCCATTGCCACACAATCATCACTTTAGCAATTGTATTTAATCTTTCTAGATGTTTATGCATAGAGCTTATCTATATTCAAAAAATATTCAAATAGCCTCACATGTTTTCAGATCACTTGGGAGTGTATGTCTAGAAGTTGTCCTCCTTGCATTACTCAAAAGAAGAGCACATGGAAGATGGCACTTTAATTATATTTATTATATATTGTATATAACATATAAGGAATTCCCATATTTCATTCCCCTGTTGAAGGACTTGTCTTTTTAGTTAGCATTAGCTAGCATTTTAGCTAGTGTCCAAACAGCTTTCAGCTGGATTCCGTTTCACCTAAGCTCTTAGGAAGGAAGGGAGGATTATATCCTGTGATATAATAAGATTCGCACTCCCCATATGCTATCTAAATCCCTGCTCTGTGTAGTTCTGGTCTGGGAATCTTTAAATGACTAGCCTAGCTTTCTGTAGCAAAATTTGATTAAATAATAAAATAGTGGAGAAAGGGAGAGTTTAAAAATCTTACCACTTTTATGGTGAATATTGGTTGCATAGCAATTCCTGATAGCCTGATTTTTTTCGCTGTCTCAACTGATAACAATCATTCTCTAGCAGCTATTCCACAGCTGTGGTTTTTAGTTTTTTTCTTTTTTGCTTACTCAATCTAAAGGCTGTAAATAGTGTGGATAAAACACCCATTAACATTTTTAATACCGTTTGAATCTTCTAAATCTGGATATTAATGTAAGTGTAAATGTACTGCTTTGGTAAATACAGTCTAGTTTCATCAAACGGATTAACTCAGAACATTCGCCAGTACCCAGTCTTTAGTTTATGTGCCTTTCTCTACAATCAATATTTTTCTATGGTTTTAGCGAGAGTAAAACATTCAATCAAAATGCAAGAAGAGTGAAATCCGTGAAAAATCTGTTTGTATTCTCCAGTGTTCATCCTTTAGTAAATTATAATTTAAGACAGTCAAATGAGTATTTATTTTGAAGATCTGTGGTTTATTATAAAATTATATGTAATTTGTTTTTTTATGCAATTCATCAGGTATTCAAAATAGGCAACTCTTGGTGTCCTTAAGGATTTTACCTATATGTTTGCCTTAATTCATGTGTTCAGTTTCTTTGTTATCAGGACAGGTGTTCTCGTGTAGAGTTCAGTAGATGTGTGTAAGCATAAAGCACTTAGCCCCCACAAACCTCATTCAACACTTATTAAATAGCGACTTGGCTAGGCTGTGACTGTTACAAAATGAACATTTTTTAATAATGAAAGATTGCACTTGTTTTTCTGAGAGGGGGTAATAAAGTTGGTTATTATCTTTAGTCAGGTCATCTTTCTGAACAGTTTCTGGTAACTCTTTGTGTTTAAATATTAAATATTTTAAATATTAAATGCAAGAGTATTCAAGCTGCCTTCAAAAGATGCTTTTGCGAGCTGGTTAAATTATGGACAGGGGTAGGTAATGCAGCTGCCTTGAGAAGTCAGATACTAAATTGGATTCCTGCTAACAATTTCTAGACAACGAACAAGGTTCACATTCCATTTCTAATTGGAAGTCAGACCAACCACTTTTTATTTACAAGACAAATACATAGCTGAGGTGAATCATTCAATGGTCTTCGCATACAAGTAGAGTCTTGTTTCCTTGAGAAGGATTTGTCAAAAAGATAATAATCCCACTTTAAATGAAGTGTGAGCTTCTGAAAACACATAAAATGCAGCCTGTAAAGGAAAATATAATGATCCATTTCCAAATAGCCTAAATAAAGCAAAGAGCTATTTGATATAGTATTCAAGGTTTTAAAGTCAGAAAGGATGGTGATCATCTTGTACTGCAGGTAGACCATCACATTAATCATGCAAGTGTTTTGAAGGACTGCATCAAAGACTTTTATCTGAGGCCAGAGGAGGATTTATGCTGCTTGTTCTGGTTTATTCTGCCACATTACAACAGTTTGTTAAACAAGAGAAAACTTTTATGTCTACCAGAATACTTTTGACTTCTAGGAACATGAAAACTAACAGGTACGTTCTGAAGAGTTGTCAGGGAGAAAGAACAAGAAGGCACCTAAGCAGAAAAATCTAATGTTACAGAGACAGCAAAATTAAGCTAGGAAAGAATTCCACTGCAACAAAAAAGCGCCCAGATCTGACTATTCTTCTTCATCACTTCCCAGTTACTGAATGCTGCAGAGACAGACTGGAGGAAACTGTCACAGCAGTACTGCATAAAATGTTTTAAAAATAAGTGATTATTCCGGAAAGTATTGTGGAGAAAAAAAGAGAGATGACTCATATTCTAGGCTAAAGTCGTAAAGACTTAAAAGAAACCTGTAGACAGAGGATGCTAGTCCTGCAATACTGTATTCCTGCAAGGCTAGCTGGAAAGCAGAGGGCTGTATGAAGAAATCCAAGTCTCAGATTGCAATGATTTTAGGAAACTTTTAGTTTAACAGGCACTGTGTGGCAACACTGAGACTGTGCAATATTTCTATTCACAATACAATATCACAATACAAGGAAATAAATCAGTGGTATGATAGATCTATCCAAAGGTTTTACTTCAGATTTTACTTTGATGTTTATATTTCCTTGTCATATGCCTGAGCATGAGGTGCAGTTATTCTTAAAAGCATGGGCTGTTGCTGTTCATTTTTCATTTCTCATGCTCCAAGGGACTGGAAGGTTAAGAAAAGCTTACAATTTTACTTAATGTAAGCACACATATTGAAATACAGTATCTTCCATATCCACTTGAACTCTGTCTAAGCACAAAGATTGCTAAATGGTTTTGAGGCTTTTTATACAAAACTCACTTCTGCAAAAAAGTAGTTCAAGCTACTCTATTACTGAACCTTTGTAAATGGTAGGGAAATGTCACTCCATCTTTCCTCAACTAAATTCAGTTTTATGCATTATTCATGAAATTGCATCTTGAGGTTTCAAAATACTGTCAGCATGGCACAAAACCTAATCTTGCATATGCTGCCCTTATAGGGTAATCAGTGTGATTTCCTTGATAGTCATTTGATCCATATGTTTAAGCTTCAGTCATAATGCTAGTGATGTTTAATGACTTAGAATCTAGATTTTATATTAAAACAATAAGAGTAGAAAACTCCAACAACTTTAGAGTTGATTAATTGACTATTCAGAGACACTTGCCAGATTTGCACAAGTTCAGTCTGCCAAGAATTCAGCACAGTTAATTAGCAGCGCTGTGTCTTTTATACTCTTCAGGCTTGAATAGATTATTAGGACAAAACCTAACCTGCAAATTCAGTTCTGCAAGGTGCTAGTTTTCTTTTAACTCCAGCTCAAGAGGCACTTCAGATCAGATTTAAAAGAAAGAAAAAGATGATGTAAATGGATCTGAAGAGCAAATATAAAATTTGAATCCAGGTCTTTTCTGTTCTTAATCTCAGAAAATGCCCTGGTCAGGTGATGGCACTGCACGTAGGCACGCTTCAGCTCTTGTTCTTTACAGCATTTCCTAGACTTTCCTTGTGCCCATCTGAAATGTGGGTGCTTGCCTGAATGTCACTGTCATCTCCAAGAAAGTCTTGAAAATATAAGTTCTTAGCTAGTTTCATATGTATTAACTGGATTTATATAATTCTTTTCATAAAATGTTTTTGCAACTGTTTCTCTTTGAAAATAGTATTCAATTTTTATATAAAAGCCTTGTGATCAGTGGGTTTGGGCAGTGGCTGAAGTGATCATTCTTGAACTGGAGACAGAGCACCCTGGCACTGTCAAATCCAATATGAGGATTATGTAAACTCCTCATAATATAAACTTCTCCAATATAAACTCCTTAATATGAGTTTATGGATAAAAATGATTTTTTGTATATATAAAACACGCATACACACACAGATGCATGCACATATGCATGCATATCTGTGAGCATGTATGTTCTGTGAAGAAAAACCCTACTCTGCTGAAATCAATGACCACACTTCTTTTAACTTGAAAGAAATGAGGATTCCTTTTTCCTGCACCAGCATGTGCACTTGCCTCTATGTTTTTGTATGACTTAAAAGCTTTGAGCACTGTGTGTTTATATAGCTTCTGAGTTTACTAGGTTATTTTCCTCATTTGAGAAAGGCAATAAATTTATCTAGAAATTATTTGGTGAGTAATACTAGTGGAAGTTGGACTAAATGCATCAGTAACAGCCTCACAAATTCAGACAATCTAATCCACTGAGAATAAGCTCACAGAGAAGTAGAAATGTAACATGAGCGATAAGTATAATTTATTTCAGATCTTAGCATTCTAACTTGATATATAAATGACATTTCCATAAATACTTCCTCTCAGGAAATAGCTAGACGGTGAAAATCCCTGAATTACATGAGATTCTGTGGCATGAATGAGGCAGGAGGATGTTCACAGTGTTAACCTAAATATACAGATGTTGGATACTGGAGTAAAAATTGAGAATTGACTCCTATTCCATAAACTTCCAAGTTCTTCCTTTGCTTAATTTTTTAATAATTTTAGGCAAGTTTTCTTATGCCACGTTCTGCATCTTTAAGGTAGGAATAGTAAATTGAAAAAAATATTTTGAGACATGTAAGTAAAAAGTGCTGTGCAAGGATTTTGCATTATTATGGTAATCTTTAAAGATAAAGAATGTCATCTTACAAAATAAGTTTAAAAGTGTTATGTGGAATACTAAATGTTTTTAAATTTTTGAGTTTGAATTGCTATTCAGATTCTAAGCCTAGACTGACGCTTTGTTTGAAACTTCTTTTGAAATCATTTCTACCTGTTTAAGCAGTTTTGACTTTGCTGCAGACGTAGCACAATAGTTGCATTATACAAAGTTAGACTGCTTGTCAAGTATAAAACCTTGGTTTTCATTTCCTTACATCTTGCTGCTAACTCTTTTCCACTATCCGTCAGTTGCATGATTTTCTGTCACACAAATGGCAGTTGACATAGCTGCCAATCAGATCTATTCCTACAAATTTCTAGGTTTAAGAAATCAAATTCACTATTGTGAGAGAATGGAATATTTCATTAAATCCAAAAAAGAAAAAAAGAGAAAGTTTTCTTTTGGACCATTTCACTTTTAACTCCTTGTGTAGCAATTATGAATTTCTCTGAACAGTGGACACAGTCATATATCCTTGTGACCATCACAAGCTGTGGGGTATGGTGTGTTGTGGATAGCTGTGGTATATGTGGTGTGACTTATCTAGTATGACTTCTAGGGCACTGAGAGGAAAATACATATCCCCTCTATGCGGATAGAAGGGTTTCTGTGAAAGAAATGCAGAGTGATTAGAATTTTCTCACCAACACAGGAGAAAAACTTGAAGCTGTGCTCTGCATCTTAGGTATTTATGTGCTGTACAGCACATGAATGAAGTTTGGGGCAGCAGACTGCAAGAAATATCTCCTCTGCTCCCTTCCTCCATGCTTTCATCTCAGACATAGGTTGACCAGGCTAGAGCCAAGGAAGAGATGCATGTGCGGTCTTCATGGCAATGCCTCGACCTAAATGAAAGCATTGTGTTGGTTCTGCAAACCTCACGTGATTTGCACACTGAAATATATTTATATCTCCTTGAACATTTTATAATTCAGGAAAGTAATGTTCCAGAGAGCTTACTTTTGCCAATTTACTCTAACAATAACTCTATCTCAATCTGATTTAGGTTTAACATTTTTGGCAAGTGAATGAAAAGCAAGCTAACTGCTTAGATTTAAATGAACAGTAACAGGAGATTATGACAGCATTTTTCTTTAAGAACATTTACAATTAAAATTTGTGCCTATAAGTTTATTTGTGCAGTCCCTAGCAAGCATAACAAACAAGCTTTAGTCACATTAATGCTGAACTGTTATCAAAAAAACTTAAAGCTCAATCTCTGCAGAAAATGCATTTTAAAATAAAAAAAGGTATAAACTATTCAGACACTTTATGTCTGCCATAAAAAGGAACAATAAAATAGTCCATAATCACACTTTTGTTCATTAAAATGTCCATCAAAAGCTAAAGAATGGTTAAGCTTGCAGTAGTTAGACTGGCAAGTTTATCTGCAATGGATTATTAATATACACTATGGTATTGTGATTACATTTTTTCCCTAGAAATGACTGAAACCTTTTTCTGAGACTTAAAGGGAAAAAAAGATTTAACATCACCAAATGGATCTGCACTATCTGAACAACAGAGAAAATACATCAAAAACTTTAAATTATTGCTTAACAAAGAACTCTGAAAGACCTGATAAAAGAAATAGATTTCATTCTGATTATGTTTCAAGAAACATTGCTATAATTTTATCCTGCAAACTCTTTTTATAATGTGGCAAAAATATGCTCTTTGGAAAGCAGTGCAAAATTCATCAGGAACTTAACTCTTTTAGTCTCCTTATTTATTACTTGTAGGGGTAAGAAGATTGGACATGATATAGATTTTCTGATCACCAACCCGGGACCAAGAGAAGATGATGATCTTCTGCATAAAGTTGTTGACGTATGGAAAAAGCAGGTATGAAGTAAATAATATTTGTCTAAAAGAGAAAAAACATGTTCTAGCCGCGCTGAATAAAGCCTGTGTAGAGTTGAAAGGATGCCAAGTCCTTTTCACAGATGATGTCAAGATTTCGAAATCATTTTTCCATTTGATTATCAAGCAAGACAATCTAGGTGCATCCTGCAGCTCTGAACACTGATGTGGAAGGTTATATCAGGAGAAGAGTAACCTTACACACACTCTCTTTATATGTTCCCCTACGAATCATCTTGTGCTCAAAGGCAGGAAATCAAGATAGAGGGACTTTTGAGTGACCTGCTATGGCAAGTAGAGAGGAATATTTCATTTAAGATTTCCTTTCTGGTTAGCTTTATTCAGTTCCAGCTTTAAAGTTGGAACCTTCTCAATTAGAACAGGTGTAAGTACCTCAAAATATTCTCAGTCAGAAAGACAGTATATTGGGACTAACAGGCTTTTTGTTTCTTTTTCTGCCTTTTTGGCCAGCTAAGGTGTCTTTCAACATTTAAGACTTATGTTGTTCAAAGGAACTGACTACATTTCAATGTGTAAAAGGGCCAGGCTCTATCTGAGGTGAATCATCAAATGTCCCACTGCCCAGTCAGATCAGCTTTCAACTGAGACAGCCTGGAGAGACTGTCTTTGAGTTCCTTTTTGAAGGATGTAATTAATGTGTACTGGGGTTAACATGCAGAGGTATTAAAACATTCCAAACAGACAAAAGCTTTCTGACTGTATAACAAAGTGATCTGGTCTAGATGTAGTCAAAACCTTGTCCTTTCCTAGTAAAGTACTACCCTAGCTGCATTTCTCTTTCTCTAGGTGACTTTTAGTCTTTACAATGTTAAAAGATTATTGCTAATTTCTCAAATTTCTGTGGCTTCCATCTAATTCTGTACAGTAAGTGTACATATTGAAGTAGATTAGTAGA
>JAUBOD010000059.1:2957528-2984861 GCA_032353885.1 Nothura maculosa
ATTGCTAATTTCTCAAATTTCTGTGGCTTCCATCTAATTCTGTACAGTAAGTGTACATATTGAAGTAGATTAGTAGATGACACATTTTATCAAACTCTGCTATGGAGCTATGACCACTAATGAGTGCTGAGGAGCTTTCTTTTTTTTATTTATTGTTTATTTTTATTATATTACATAAAGCTTGTCTCTCAGTAATTCTGCTCACTTTATTCTGAGCAAAGCCTTTCTTCTTGGTAGCTATCCTTTTGCTCTGTAAAGATTAAAACCTCTGGGAAGCCATGTGCAGGTCCTCCAAAAATCCTGTTTATTCTCATACTGCAGAAAGGAAAAATAGGATGAGTTGAAAGCAAGAACCTGGCCCTGAGTGCAGCCCTTCTCTCCTTCTCCCATGGCCTCACTCTCCACTTACATGAAAATGAGCACAGTTCCTGTGATCTGAGGAGCCTGGTGACTGCTGTAGCTTTGCAGCCCACTGCATGTTTCTTTCATTAAATTGAATCGAAAGAAAAGAAATAGAAAATAAATTGTTCTTGATGATTTCTTTTTAAGGATAAAATTTGGCAAAAGTGAATGCAGAGAGAGTCAAAGAGGTCAAGGGTGGTCAAGGATCTGATGAAAATATTACAATTCCTCTAAAGATCTCAGAATGAAGAAAATGCCTGAAGGGGAGATAAACACCTGCACAAGGAACCAAACCCAAATAAGATAGGGATTGTTTAAGCTGATAGACAAAGATTTTTCTGTATTTCTTTTGGAGTCCTTATGGCTTATAATGCTACTTGTATGGCCTCTTAACTGTGGCAGGTGTAATATATTGGCTTTCACTGTTGCTAATAAAAAATCAGCTGCCAGCCAAACCAAAATGCAAAAACTAAGACAGGAATTACACTCCTCTTGCCTTCTTATTACCTTTGATTTCTAAGAGGAAAAAAGACCAAACGCAAGGCACTTTTATACTTTTTGACAGTACACCTGTCGGCTACTTCACAGCTTTCCACTTTTGTGCTACTGCTTCAAAGCCCAGATTCATCAAAGAATGTCACCGAGGTCAGGATGTTGACTGCCTTTCAGCAGCTCTTAGTGAAGGATCCTGCAACATTTAACTTGTAAACTATGGGGAAAAAGTAATTTAAGTAGTTTAAAAGGGCCTTTTTCTTAGTTGAAAAGTTTAATGTAACAAGATTCTTTCACTGAAAGTTGTTTAAAACTAAGTGGTTAAATCAACATCATCCTGCTCTTTGATATGGCACCATCAGGGATAAATGGACTGAGGAGCAGACAACACAGAATATCCACTGAGCTTCAGAGCAGAATGGAAAAGGGAAAAGCTGCAATGCAGTACTCAAGTTATAGTCTTAATGCTTAATTAAAGAAGCTTAATAAAGAAAGAAATTATGTCCTTTGTGGATTAGAGCTTGCAAGTCTGCATGCTAACAGGCTGAGACATCTGTGTCAATGCAACCCCATACACACATTCTGCAAAGAATTTTTTATTCTTTGCTACAAACCTATTTAAAATTATTTATCAATCGAGGAAAGAAACCACTACTGAAGGCATTCAGCACTTCAGTTTTTGGCTCTGTATTTGTGCAAGTATAATGCTGCATTAGCCCATATTGCTATTCTAGATTTTTCAGCTTTTAGGAAAATAGGGAATATGGACAGTGATAACTCATTTTAATATCTAAATAGTCCAGTTTATATTCTGTTATTTATCCTTGCTGACGTGTATGGATCAGGAATGGGAAGCACTGATGTCCCATTACGGTGGACGGTAAGCAGCAAGTAATCAGAATGACTTTCCCATCATTAAAAACATTTTTTTTTCCTTTTTTAAAGGCAGTTCAAGGACAGTGAGTCCTTCCACTATTCTAGTGGAAGATTATGTAAACATTTGAGAGACTTCAAAGGAGAAACTTTGGAGCACTTCAAAATTGATCCAAGGACCTAAAACAATCCTTATGATGGGAATTTTAAGAAATTTATTTATTCTCTGGGCTGAGAAATGAGAGAGAAGGATTTGATCAATGCGTAGGTATAAAGAAATGTAAAAGAAGATGCGGAAAGGCACCTGACAGCTGATAGGTTTGTTGGTCTTGAAGATCAGGAGAAAACAAACTCTTCGAACTGGAGGATGAAGTTAGTAAATTTACCTTAGTAATAAGATGTATTTTTTCCTGCTAGAAATAGTAATTGAACGCTTGATAGCCTGTGAAAAAGTGGTGAGTGCATTAATTCTTTCTAGTATTCAAGACAAATTTAAATTTATTTTGCAAAGCCAAATCTTGGAAATCTCTGGTTTCTTTTAATAATGAGGTCAGAGGATCACTGTGGTGTCCTATATTCTATCAATTTATAAAAGCTGAGAGTTATTTATAAGGCTGAGAGTACCAGGACTTAGCATTAGAGTATTTTCATTATGTGGAATCACTCAAAACTTGCAGTCATTTTGCCAGCTGAGCTTTCCTGTTAGAGATGGCTTCAGGGATACCAAACACCCTTATATTACTATATATCAAGCTCTGTTTCTATTCTGAAGACCCAAGGATGACTGAAGGAAGTAGTGTGATAGAATCTGCTTTATTGCTCTTTTTATGATGTTTTGTTCTTTAAAAAGGCAGTGCTGGGCAGCAGACGGGAGACTGCTCCTTGTCCCTTGTTGCTTCTGCGCTTTGCTTTGCATGGTGAGAAGTCTTCTGGCAGATGGGGGGAAACTGCACTTTACTGAGGGCAACTGAACATGCTCAGATGTAAAAATTATGGGAGAAAATGCAAGTCTGAGGTACCCAGAAACCCAGTGGCCATGAAAATTGCTTAGAAATGCAAAGCACAGGCATACAGTCAGGCCTGAGGAATGACAGAAAAGTATATATTTGCTAGGAACTCTGATGGGATAGTGAAGAGCTGATTGCAGCCCCAGGAACCATTGAAAGTTGCTGAATATAAAGCAAGGCTGGTGGAAGACATTGCCCCTTTCCAGTAAGATCTCCCTGCTCTGCTATAGTGGAAAGAATTAAATTATGTCCCTCCATTATTTCTATTTTGTTTTGCTCTGAATATTTTTATAAATAGAAAATAAAATCTATTTTAAAAAATAAAAATCTGTCTACTGACAAGCCTTTTAGTAACACATTTCAAAGAAAAAGTGTGCCATGCTCTAGTGAATCCTAGTCTTGCCACAAGGAAAGCTCAGGCAGCAGTGTCTGAATGCTCTCCATGGAACCTGTCAGCAAGATTATGCTCTGGACTAATCTATTTTCTAAATGTCTGACATATGAGAAAGAATCACTTTCTACCCAGAAATTTCTGTTGATTGTTGACATCCATAGCAAAAAGCCTCAAGGAAAAGATGGAGAAGAAGAGCTAGAACTATTGTCCTCTGTGTACAGGGTAGGATGTTGCCACTCTCAGATGACTACAGCTGCAGATTTCCCTCCCAGGATTTGCTAATGTTTTTCTAAAGGCTGCAGCTATTTCATGTCTGAACTGAGCCCAGATACAGACTCGCTGTGCTGTTCTGTTTACTGAAACTGTACTTTACAGAGATTTTTAAGACAATTGGCTAGAAACTCTGAAATTACAATAAATCCACTCCAGTCACTCAATGTGACCAATGTTTCCTCTTTAGGGCTTACTCCTATATTGTGATATCATTGAATCAACATTTGTAAAAGAGCAGCGGCCAAGCAGAAATATTGATGCCATGGATAATTTTCAGAAGTGTTTTGCAATTTTAAAGTTGTATCAGCCACAAGTGGGCAGCAGGAGTCAGAACACATCAGAGGAATTTGATATGGCAGAAGTCAAAGACTGGAAGGCAATCCGCGTGGATCTGGTCATAAGCCCCTTTGAGCAATACGCATATGCTCTGTTAGGCTGGACAGGCTCCAAGGTAAGTAACCACAAAAGTCTATTTTTCCTTAGCATTGCTAGTCTGGTTTTGCTTTTGCAGGACAGATCGGAGTCCATGGAACTTGTGAAATGTTCTTTCTCCGCACATGTCACATTTTGTACTGTCATCACCCCATGATCAGAGCTGAGAAGCTGGTGAACTCATCAGTAACACTTCTGTATTGTGTCTAAGAGAGTTTGTTCTCCTTGAAGTTTTTATTTAGTTACATAGAATTATAAAATAAATTTTCAGTCTGCCACATTACTTTTCTACATTATCCCAGTGCTAACATGCAACTTAAATGATGCTGAGTAGAGAGATGTTTTGAAAGGATGAAAGAATTATCCCAGTGATATTATGGGAAATAAAACATTTCTTGAAGAAATGTTATGAATTGTAATTCAATTTTCTCCACAGGAAATTGAAAACAATTTGAAATTTTTGTTTTTGTGTTAATATCTTGTTTCAGTTTTATTTTACTTGCATATTGTGTTTCTTCACTAGCTTTGAATTAAACAAAATCTTTTGATAGGTAAAGCAAATTTTAAATGAGATTTACTTAGGTATTAGATGTTATTGTTTGTGTATGATTGCTCTTTTTGGAGTATAATATATATTGTGGGCACAATACTTTCAAAATAAAAAGTTTTGTCTAAATGTAAACTCAGATTCAAATTATTAATATTTTTCTAGATATTTTTAGATTTATTCTACATGCTTGCTCTCTGAGGTTAAGTATTTGTTTTAGGGAATGATTACATGGTATAACAGAGTGCTCCTTGAAATTATTATAGCTCACTTTGAATGAGCTTTTGGATATGCTGGGTGCAGTACAGGTGCATTAGCGCTCCAGTCTACTTAGGTTAATTAGAAGCAGGATGTTTTAGACAAGGTAGAATGCTGCAATTGATGTGTTCTCCTGCTGTGCTGATGAGTTACTTCAGTCAATTTTCTGTTTTGAAATAATAAAATATATTTATTGGGACCTTGGAATAAGTACTACAGACTTTGGAGTCCTTTTTATCCTGGAATTGTTTGACTGCTTACAGGCTCATGTCTCCTCTGACCCCTGTAAGTGGTTCCTTCACTTTGTGAAGCCCTTTGGGGTAAATGGGTGAGGACTTCACCTTTATCTGCTTGGCTCAGCTGCTGCTCTCTGAGATGATTCACTTGCCAGATGTGGGTGCCCATAACAGGCCATAGTTCAGTCTTGCTTTCTCTTGGAATAGCCAGCTTTGCTCAGGAAAGTAATAGCTGTTTCTCAGCTTCTTTCACTAATAGCTATATAAGTGATGCACTGTTGCCTATTAAAACAATCCCTTCTGGATTATCCATATATCCAGACAAATGGTCTTTTAAAGAGGTTAGTTTTTCAAGTATTCCCTTGTGTGATTTGCTGTTGGACTCTTATGTGAAGGTTAACCCTTTCTATTTGTTACTCTCACTCATATTTGTTACATCTGTTATAGCAATTTGGACGGGATTTGCGGAGGTACGCCAATCATGAGAAGAAGATGATGCTGGATAATCATGCCTTATATGATAGGAGAAAGGTACTTTTTATTCTTTTAAATAAAATTTATGTAAATCTTATTTTTATTTCTGTGTATAGTTTTTCAGGTTATTTTTGAATATTCAAGTAGGTAGTGTATTTTGGCTTGAATATCTGTTTCTTACATGGTAAACCAATCCCATCTTCACAAAATATACTTTCTTTGACAAAGGTTGATTCAATCTGAATAAATAAGTCTGAAAATCTTTGTCATTGCTGAGATAATTTTTGAAGTTTGAGGTGTGGGTTAGATGGTGGTATGTGGAGGGAGCTGTGAAATGGTCACAAAAATCGGAACACCTCATCCACAGGCATTTGTAGATAAGTATTTTACTCTTCTGTTCCAGAATTAAATGTCCTTTCTGTTGCCCAGCCATGATCTCAGGTGGGATTATGCTGACATTCAAAGAAAAAAGGAGATCTTTACTGGTACTGACTCAACTAAATGCCTGAGGAAATTTCTTTTGGATAAGATAGTAAGTGGAGATCAGGGAATTTCCTGCTTTTAAAGCCTTGGATTAGGAAGTCAGTCTACATGAAATTCTGTTAAGCCAGTTACTAGTCATGGTCAAGCAGTCGTAATTCTAATTTAAATGCTTTTGGCTGCAGGTACACTGATCTCTGCATTCATCTTGCTTAATGTCTACATTCATATTAGGCTGTTTTAATAAGAAGCAAAATCAATACTGAAGATTTATACTGATGTCATTATAGGCAAAAGTACCAAGTCAAGATTTTACATTAATCTTTCCTGTAGGCTCTTTAAAGAATGGGAAGTGCTTTTAGCCTCTCCTCTTATATGTGGCATTTTCTCTTTGTGAGAATGAGCAGTGATCTAATCCCTCACTCTGCTTCAGCTATCTCTGTACACACTTGTCAGACTTAGGTGCTATAGAAACTGCAGGCCACACAGAAAAACGGAGAAATTATCAGACCAATGATTCACTCAATGTCCTGTCTCTAGCAGCTATCAATATCTGATACTTAATATATATAAAAATAAATTATATATATATAAATTTTATTTTTATGTATAATATATTCATTAAAATAGATAAATATGTAATTAAATGTTTCTCCATGACTTCAGCTATATCACTGCCTTTCCGTCCTTCTTTTGAGAGGAATATTATCTACCATTTTCCACAAAGAGTAAAAAAATCCATCTTGAGATAGATACCCAATATGCAGAATTTCAGAACAAGTATCAGTAAATCATAATCTGCTTTAAACAGTGGCTTCTGTCAAGAAGTAATATTCTAACAGAAAGCAGGGAGAGCACCTCCATTGCCAGTATTCTTCTACTATTATGGTCTAATGTGTTAAATTCAAAATAAATTTTTCTTATTTTTAACCTTGCAACGAGACGTTGTAGAAAGGCCATTTTGAACAAAAAGCCTTCTACACTGCCACCCAGTGTGTAATAGTCTGGAGTGTGCACGATACAGCCTTGGTATCTGTAATTGTGAAGATTGAGATGATAAGCCACGGTGGAGGAGGAGAAATTTGCAGGAAATTTCATGGCCTGGATGCATGGCTGCTCAGTCTGAATCTTTTATCAGGTTAACAAGTCAAAGGAAAGTTTTGCTTTGGGCTATCTGTAGCTTTTGGAAGATACTGGACAACTCTCAAATTTGTAACAGAACCAAAACCAAAATCTTATTAAAAGGATGTTTCATTTATCTTCCATTGCTGTGACAAGTTTCCCAAAGGAAATTGAAAAATTTTTATCAATTAACTTACAGCTTTCCTTTTCATAAAGATTATTGGCAGTTCACATCTGCACTTCTGTAGAGCTATATCCTAATGTTATGGAAGTTGGCATATTTCAGTTGACTTGTATGTACCAATTTGAAGTATAATGTTGGCGTGACATATATCAGCTAATGTTTCAACCTTATGAAAATTCTCACATTTGAGAGAAAGAAAGGAGGTAGCTCATCAGCTATCAGGAAGAAAAAGTTGTAAATTCCTCTTGTCTTACTATTGCATTAGTGACAAATGTCGCGATAGATTTATGAACTAGTCTGATAAAATTCTCAGTGTATTTTTTTCCGGATTTATGAATGATTCCTATACTCCATAAAATATCTTAAAAAGTATTTTTCTGTGTAATTTCTAGGTCAACTATAGGATCTACTTTATGAAAATACAAATGTTTAGGGTTTTCACCCCATAGACCTTGGATCTTTAGTTGCTATGACATAGCTTCCTCTATAAAGAATATTTGGGTAAGACATGCATTGTGTCTAGAAGCAGAACCTAACAGGAGTATATACCTGTCTCCATTGGATATTTATGTGGTTATCATTTCAGCGTCTGAGAAATTTTCAATGTTTGTGCATGTATGTATAGTTTGCCTCATATTATTAATATCCCTGAAAATGCCAGAGAATGACTAGAGTTGTCCACAATTTAGAGGTGTAAAAGGTCAGATCAGAAAACTATTTTTCTTGCTCCACAGGATCTGTTTGGCCTTGTGAACTAGCAAGAGTGCTGGTGTAGCTGTGGAAGCTCGCATAGCTTGGTGAAATTAAAATTAAACGGTTTTAAATGTAGTTGAGTCAGATTCTAGTCTATAAGCATTAAACTGAAATTCAGGATTTCATCAAGAAGAGATTTTAAGCTGATTTTGTTTCAACTTCTGATATTCTAAAAAAAGGCTGACACATGGTTTCTTTTTTATTTTTGATAATATGCCTGTCATTGGTATCTCATGCATTTACGCTGAAGGCTGAAGACAGTTGTCCATCAAACTTTCATTCCTGAATGAGGAAACATGGCATTTAAAGGAAAGATAACTTGATCAGGTTGAAAATAGTGTGGGGGTTTAACAGCCTGAGTCTTCAGTTCTGTGCACTGCCCAAGCTCTTATATGCCCAAGGCTCAGAAATGTGTTAAAATGCACAATCAAGCTGCTTTGAAATTTATGTGTAAAACTTCACACATACAGCTGGTATTTTTGGCACAAAAAGAAAGTATTCAAGAATAGCTCTTAATTTGTGGGGAAGGCATTTATATGCAGACTGGAAATAATGTCTTGAGATGATCTACCTGACTTTGCCTTTTCTTATTCTGCAGTAAACCCTCTCTTGGCCCGTACACATGCCTTTTCTCAGATCTATTTGTAAGAGTATGCTGTGTCAGCCTGGTAGGCTGCCATGATCAGAGTTAGCCAAAAGATCATGTATCTGTTTCAAATATGTGACATTGAAGGGCATATTCAAACAATTTTCAGGTTTTCCTGCTCCTTTTAGGTTTTCTGAATCACCTTTTAAGCCTGAGATAGCTTTCAAAAAAAGCAACAGGAGAAGGAAAAATCATTTTGACACATGGTTACAACTGTGTGAAGTAAAGAGGGCGTAAATTGTTATACTATGGCCTGAGGCTACTGCCTCTGGATGGTCCAGAGGTTTGAGTGTTATCCTGCAGCTTCAGTCCCAGATAGACCAATTTTTTCTCTCTAGTTTTAACCAAACCTCCAACTTTCTCTGATCACACTTCTCAACAGAAAATCTAATTCCCACAATGCAGATGTTTGATAAGGGTAAATCATTATCAACTCTGCCAAAAACTAATTCAGTTTAATGAAGGATCTTGATCATTCAGCATTTTGCCTTTCCCTCGAAGCAGGATAAAGAGCAAATGCTTAGTGAAGAATATTGATAATTCAAAATTCACTTTTTTTTTTCTTCTTTCTTGATCATAGAGAAAAGTCCAAATGATTATATTTTCTATAAAGGTAAATGCTTTTGCAATCTCACTGTTGGAAATAAATTACACAACAAACTATTACAAACTTCCAAAGATCAGACAGCTCTTGGGTCTGCAAGCTGTAAGGCGGTCAGGTTGGCTGACTGCTCCAGGATTATAAAGCTAATAAGCTTTATAGAAGGTAGGTAGGCTTTGATGTAATTAAAAGGACTTATTTGATCTTAGGCTCCCAATAGCCTCTCAGGCAGGTTGTCGAGAAGAAGGGCAAGCCAGAAGGAGCCAAATAGGCTTACATTTTTAAAAGCATCTGGTAAGATTAATACTACTGGAATACATTTTCTTTCATTCATTTTTTTTCCCCTCAAGGTGACATTTTGATAATTGAATCAATTTTAAGGCACACTCAAGCTAGTATAGGAAAATACAAAAAAGGACCAGAAAAACAGATTTGATATGAGTTTTCCTGTTTGGCTGAACAGTTCTGTTCACAAAGCACTGGCACATTCTTTCTGGGGTTGTACTCAAGTAGAAATATTGTTCCTTAGAATTGTCTTTCTAGGAATCCTAAGAAGTTGCAATCCAGTCCTTCAGCCAGCAGAAACCACATTTCCTATTTTTGTGTAGAGATGAGCATGAGGAACAAATTGTTCTGTAAATTTCATGAGTACAAAAGAGGTTTCTTAAAAGATCTCCTATGTTGTGCAAACTCCCAAACCTCATGGCTTTCACTCATGATAAATTGGCTTTTATAAGCCAATTGAGTGGCTTTCTCAACTATTTTAACTAACCTCCCTTACCTAAACTCATTGAAAAATAGTATAATTACCAAAGACTTCGGAAACCATTATCAGAAAATAAACTGCTTTTCATCTGTTCTGAATTTTGCTGGACACTATTCTTGGTAACTATGGAAAAGAAGAGTATTTATTACTTCTTTGTATTACTCACATTTGCCCATTTGGTAGGATTGTTTATTGTGCTTTTATTTAAGCTATATTTAGTGTTCTTGACACTACTTGCTGTACAGCAGTTTTTTAGAGTGTCTTTTCAGCCTAGCAGAAGTTTGCGATCATTTTCCATTTCATAAGACAAAGTCTCGACATAGTTTTAATGGTTGGTGCCAGAAGTTCCTAATGATATATATCCTCAAATAATTATCTTTTGAGTACACCAGGGACCGTGTGGAAGTGGAGATGACTCAGGGGCAGGGTAAGAGGAAGGATGAGATAGAAGAAATAAGATGCTCCAGATAATTCTCTATCTGTGTTTTGTGAAGGGAGAATTTTGAGAATGATGTGTAGAACAACAGCTCATATGGATCATGGCCTTGTAGAAAGTATCTCTTTCCTTGAGCTTGGTAACCACTACCTGACATCTTCTGCCAGATTATGGGAGATGAGGACCAGGTTTATCTTGTAGTATTTAGTGTCTTACATAAATCCATGTATTTTTCACAATAATGTTTCCAAAAATCACTTTTAACTGCAATTATTACTTTCATCAGTTCAAGATAGTGAAATAAAATGATGTAAATAATTAGTATTGCTTTTCTGTAAAAGAGCAGCTGGTGTTCCTAGTGTATAATAAAATGATTAAATTATTAGCATATGAATGTTCTTACACTAGCATTGTAGCTTGCTGCGTTTCTGTAAGGATAAAGTTACAAACTCAAAGTTATTTTGAAAAGTCATTGGAGTAGAAAGCAGTTATTAGTCTTTTGTCCAATGAAAATTTAAGACGTGAAATAGCTGCAGTAATGTTTTCTATTGTTAAAGAAATATTGAAAAAAATGACACTATATGCAGAAGACTGTATAAGATTGATGACAGTTTTGCATTTGAAAACCTTTGTGTGAGCTTGAATGGAATTAAATGCTTTTTGTTGTTGTTGCTCAATAGCTAGAGAGGTGGTTTACATAACTACTGTCAATAGCAAATTCAAAAGATGTCCTGAAAACTTCTTAAAAGGATCCAGCTTCGCAAAATACTAATTGCCCTACAGTTGCAACAAAAATGGCAAAATCCTACCCTGAAAACATTTTTTGAGTATATTTAGTTTTCTTCTGGAAATTTCTATAACTGTGAGAGGCGAAAGTTTTGCTGGGATTTCTTAGTGCCACTCTGTGAAGGTGACATGCATCCAATAATCACCCTCTGCATTGCACAAATCACCTGCCTTCAGAAAGCTTTCCTGTTTAAGAAAATTCTTAACTAATTCTTGAAGAAGAACTTGCCTTGTACTAATTTGCATATATTTGCAAAGCCAAATGTAGGTGTGATTGCAGTCTAGATAAGCATTTTGATGTTAACTTCAAGCTAACTAGCCCAAATAAAATAAGAATTTAGCATAGCCCAAAAAATGGAGAATACATTAAGGTTCCCAGAGGGCATATACTGGCCAGGATTTATTTCTACTGTTTTTGGCTGGCTTTCTGTACAGCCCAGTTATTCTTACTGTTTGTGACAGAAGAAAAATAGTATAGGAAGAATATTTTCATCCTAAAGATCGCAACTTGAATTTGTTGCAATTCCTTTATCCTAATCTTCTTGTAGGGGTTTAAAGGTTGCCTTAGCCACAAAAATGCAACAAGTATAATCCATCTATGTAAAAGATGTCTGAAGCAAGACAAAAGACAGTATAACTCTACTAGAATAAGTTCTAAAGAACATAAAGAGCACGAGTAACCAGGAAGTATTTAATCAAATGGATTATTTGCTTATTCCTGCAAATAATCTCTCTCTAATGAGACCTGCAGCAGAGAGAGGCTGAAAGAGCTGGGATGTGATAAATTCTCTGTTCCTTTCTCCCCCAGTGCTGCACAGCCACAGTTTCAATCTCTACGACCAGGTAGCATCACCCTGGGCCGCTGGGTTTGTCTTTTGCGGAATGAGTTAACAAGGGTAGAGCTTAGATACAGTCACAGAGCGAGAACTGTGCTGCTTTTCCTGTTATTGAGCTTGAGTGTAGAATCAGAAGGTACTCCAAAAATGGAAAAGTTATGTTTCAGTGTCCCAACAGTGGAAAATATAATATAAATGCGGTCAGTATTTTTTGCAATATTCTTTGGTGTCTTATGAAAAGTGCTTGAAGATACCTGGTAAATCAGCCTGTTATTTTAGTTCTTCGTGTTCTTCTTGGTCCTATAAGTTCCATAGAACCCATTCTATGGAAAAGTCAGGAGACGATTGTCTTCTTTGAATAGCAGGCTGTGAGTCCCTGTAGTCAGGGGTCTGCTTGTGAGGAGACAAGGGCTCTGCAGTAGAGCAGAAGAATAGACTCTGTGTAGATGCTGTCAACACAAAGCCAAATCACGTAGGCAACTGTAGTGATGAAGGATTAAGGTCTGCAAATGATAAGGAAAAAAAACTCACCTTTTGGAATAAAATCAACTAACCAGTTGTAGTCAAGTACAAGTCATATCACAAAAATGAGATTGAAACAAAAGCAAAAGTATTGGCAGTAGAGGCCATAGCCAAGAAACTAATACAATTTTTGAAAAGTCTTTGATGTAGGAAAAAAAAAAGAGTGTAAGCAGCAAGTTATCAATAAAATAAGGATAAGGATAGCAAAATATGGTACAGTTTAGCAACAGTCTAGACTAGATAAATTGAATAACTTTAGGGATTAATAGGTTGTAATGGCAGTGACTGTGTGTGTGGAAAAAGTTATGTCCCTGTGTTGGATTTGTTAGTTAGTACGTTCATACACAAAGTTAAAAACCACAGCTAACTTAGTTATGAGGAAAGCTACAGCTGTACAGGACTTGGGATAGTAGAGGAGAGAAGCTGCCCTGAGGAAGCCAGACATTGCAGATGACTGGGCTGTCACCTGCCCTCCCTCCTCCTCTGTGAACAAATCCCTTGATAAAAAGCCAGTTTTGTTTTCCATGCGTTGTGTCTTTACCCAATATATGACATGTCAAAAAACACACATCCCTGGGAAGAAGAGCTGGCTATGACTCCCTGCCTTCATTTTATTGTCTTCTTCATGAAGACATATAGTATTCCTGTGTGTGTTTAACAGTATGTTTAATAGCACTAGTGTCAAAATTACTTTTTTTGGTATCATCTGAAAATGTTTATTCCAAATGTTTATTCAGTGAAAATGTTTATTCACTGAAAAATGATAACTGCATAAGTTTACTTTGCAGAGTTAAAGAGACATTTTTAAAGATTCTTTAAAAACTGAATTTTATAGTCTTATTTTGGCAGATGCTGCTCTAAAATTATAAAGTTATAACAGTGAGACAGTCAGCATTGAACGTCTTGATGAATTAAACATGCTGCAGCTGCAAAGTTTGCTTTAGATGGCTGCAATAATGACTGGATTAAAACTAAAGTAAACATAAAGATCCAAAGTTTATGATATTGATTTCCTATGTGATCAGAGTTCTTCACATAATCATTACTACAGCTAAACACTGAGTCAGTGTAAACAGATGCACACACTTTCATTTTCTTTCCAATTCTTTTATCTCTCTCAGCAAAGTGGCAATTGAATATGGGATTTGGGGGATTTGTTCTTTTTGCACCTGGTCTGTTTTTAATAATTAAGAATTAAACTAATCTAGTTTTTACCCTCGATAAATAAAAAATGATTATGATTTTTTTTCCAAAGTGTGCTTCTCCCCAGTGTTCTCTTAGCAGTTGAAATGTCTTACAAATCACATATGATAGGTCATTTTTACAAAGCCTGTAATTCATGTATATATTTATCTAAATTTAATCCCTTTGTAATAGCAACTTGAACACCCAACACCAAGATAAATATACTTAAATGCAGTTTCCTTTACATGGTGTTTTCAGTGAAACCTGGATTGCTAGTGAAAAGAGAGAGCTCTTAAAATGTGTAAATATGTGCAGATTCAAAATATTTTGACTGTATTTGCTTCTAGAGTAGCACTGAGCATTTTCAAGTTACTGATTTCACCTGTGCTTAGGAATGGTGTTGCAAGTGGGACACATCATGTAACATCACGTTTTCTGTTTAAAGAGAGGAGCCAATTAAGAAGAAGCTGGTTAGAAAGGAAGCTGGAGAATGTAGGAATGAAGGGACAGAGAGAAATGAGGTGTGGAGTGGAAGTGAGAATGGAAGTTGGGCTGGACCAGCAAGGGCAGAGCTTAGGAGAGGCTGAAGGCTGCACAGAGCAGTGGGGAATGAACCTCCTAAGCACATGTGCAGACAGGGTCTATCTAAAGGGCAGTCACAGGGTGGAGAACAAACTGGGTTCATTCAACAAAGAGTGAAGTGAAAAGAGGCAGGCAAAAGACTCTATGCTAGTCCTATATGGTAGTATAGGAAGCTTGTAGTCTAAAAATATTAGAGTCCTCAGGCTAAATCTTTAAGCCAGGAGCGAAGACTGGGTAAACTTTTGATTACCCCAAGTAACTTAGTGAACTGAGTTTACCTTGTTTGCTCTGAATGTGGTCTGGTAGAGCCTGAAGTTGCATGAGAAATCTGAGGTGAGACCGAGGCTAGAGTCCATATAGGAAAGCAGGGAAGAAATGGAGCTCTTTGCCTGATTGGTCTAACATTAATTAGCAGACCAAGATTCCCATCAGTGCTTTAAAGGAATAATTGTGACACAATATATTATCTCCCAGGTAAAAAGACTATGTTACAAAAATTGAAGAGAGCAAGATTCCTTTGAAGAACAAGAACTCTGTGTCTCAATGTATTTATGTTAGAAAACTGAATTAAGACTAAAATGCAATCAACCACATTCTGGGATTTCTTAAATTGCAGGTCTTTGACTCTGCAATTTTAATAATGTTCTTTTGAAGAGGTTTGTTTATAATAACCCTATTGAATTACACTCAACTGGGCCTCCTAAGATCTGGGGTGCTGTGCATTTTTCTTGTTTCAGTCATTCCTTTGAAGCTTTATAAAGACAAATACAATGAACCAGATAAATAGTATTTGATATGGTAAAGCTACTGTAAATATCATAGGTTTCAAGCAAAAGAGAAATATAGCTAACCTGGAAAAGCAAGTAGTGCAGTTAATCACTTCAATGTCTTCATGATAGGATGCAGATTGTCAGAGAACAATAGAAGCAAGAAATCTAATATTCCCATTATTTACAAGGAAATCTGTTCTTTGTGTACATGACTTTGTTATTTAATATGTTAAAACTTAACTCAGCTATCAGATAGGAAGTTCCAAATTCCTCTTCCCTTTGTGTGCCCAAAACTGAAAGTATTTTCTTGTATTCTGAATGGTAATATTGTCTTCATTTACTGCAGAACATATGCGATTGTTAAAAGTGTAATGGGAGATAGGTATACAGCTATTTAGTGGTTTGCAACAAAGCAACCATGCATCCATCATTTTAAATGGAGAACTGTTCTGTTTTGGGTTTATAGATTAGTTTTATCAAATGAAAATAAATACTTCAGTTAAGCCAAAAAATAATATTAATATCATTTAATGTTTTATTTTTCAAAGTACCAAATACCAACTCTTCAGCACTGGTCTTTTTGTTTCTCTTTCATCAAAGCTACTTGGATTAACTACTTTGATTGTATGTAGGAAGGCGAGGGATTACCTTAAGCCTGAAAATGTTTTGTTAGGATAGGTGCCTAGGATATTCTCATATGAGCCTGATTAATCTGTTTTACTCAGTGAATCGATTTGTGGTTGTTCAGAAATTTAAAATGAAAAATAGCTAAAGTTTAAAGAATAGTTACAGAGTGAAATATTCAACTGTGGCATTTCTGATTAAAAGCACAGGATGGACATGACAGTCATAAAATGGAATGAGAATTTATGATTCTGGTTTCTATTACATTCAAAATTTATTCATGTCCAGAATTATTAAAACAAATTCCACTGCACTATTTTGCATCAATATCATTATGTGCGATTTTGCCTGGGGGTATTGAGTCAATGTGTAATCCTTATAATACTGTTTTTCAATCATGGTTTGTTATAATGTCATTTCAAAGACTCGTTTTTCCCTCTGACTTATTTGTCATCTTATTTGTAGCTGGATTAGGACCTGATTAAAGCAGGCATGGTAATGTGCATATTAGTACAGAAAATACCAGTTAAACATGAAATTTATATTTGGAGCATAATAAAATGTCAGAGGCACTTCAAATTATTTGCTGCTGAAAGCCCTTATGATATCATCAGAGAGAAAGTGCACAGCATCTACACAGTGCTGTGGAACATTCCTGTTGAACTTGAGGAAATCCTTCACATTGCCAACACAATTAGTACTTCAGGATTTATGGTCTATAATTATCATGAAATTGTACTGTCCCATTCATAAACACATCATAAATATTTAGCAAAATGCCTAATTACAGTCAAAGCAAAAATCGCCAACACTGTTTTGGGACAAAGTCTCTCCAATGACAAATAGGAAAAGAATGGAAAAACAGATGGAAGGAAAAACACCTGATGGTTGTTAGTTATAGTGCTTAGGGAAGTAAATGGAAGCTGCTCAGATCAATAAGAAAATGTAAAAAATGTGTTGATCATAATGAAGATAAATACTTTTCAGAGTAAAAGATATTAGTGTGTAATTATTGAATGATTCCTTAGGGCTTGAATCTGTCTTCTTTTCTCATTAAGCAGTTCCTTATTTTGAGAATATTGTCTCCCTGACTACTGATGGAGTAAGATGGCTGGCTAGTTATAGGAATATAACGAGCAATGAGAAGTTTGATTTCTCTTTTTTTAATTTTTCCATGTTACTTCCTGACAAGCTCCATACTACACAACATAATCACTGAATACAATGATTTAAAACTTATGCAATGAGAGAAGCACATTGCACATTTTTCTCTGGAAACTGCTTTGCTTAGGTTTTCTTTTCTTTTCTTGCTGTTGTCTTCCATAATTGGAAAATCATTTAGCTAGCTGTGAACGTTACTGATTACCATGCTCCTTGTTACCATCCTGTCTGCCTTAATGAGCAAGCTAATGATTTCAAAGAAGTAACGACCATTTTATGTATTGATAGTAAGCTGTGTTCCTACACTGTCAGTGTAGATAGAAGGTGCTTAGGCTCATATTGCACAGTGTTGCAGGAACTTATGGATCTGCTGTAACTCTTTCTCTAGAGTTGTGTTACATAATTCTAGGGCTGTAACTGGACTAAATCTGTATTTGCTAAACAAGCTCTGAGCAGATTCATGTTTTCCACAAAGAAAAGTAACATTTCCTCTTGTTAAGTTATCAGTAGCACAGAAAAAGAAAAAAAGCTGCCTCTCTGAGCACTGTGCAAGGTGTACCTTCATCTCGGGTAAAACAGGAGTGGGGCTGGTGATGATGTCCCAGAGCGCGATGGTTTTGCATGGCTGAGGGAGATGCTCCTGCAGGATGTCTTTTTGCTAGTAATCTATTTTTTAGCAGAAAGTGATTGAAATACTGTAAATTTGCAACATTCTTCCTCACCTTCCTCACCCCAGCAGCTATTCTTGCCAAGTCAGCAGGTCACCACCTGCACCATACTCTCAGAAACATTCTTGCAGAAATCCATTAAGATGAAACAAAAATCAGTTAGCTTTTAAAATTATAATTATTCAATCAGTTTCAAGACTTTATTAAGATTTGAAAAAAGTTTAGCTAGATATTGCTTTTCCCCTATCTTTTCTTTTTATTAAATTGTGTTCTAGGCACCCTGTCATTCTTGCTTTTTGGCTAGTGACTGAAGCATTTTTTTTTATTTTATCTTGATAAGGTACCAAAGGCTATCCCAGCAAAGCAGGGGGAACTAAAGCTGTTAGCAGGTTGGCAGTGCTATAGGCAGCCTTCAGTGTTTTTTGTTAAGACTCTGATTTATTTCACCCAAGGACTGTGCTTCAGTTCAAACAGCATCACTGCTTTTATATGAGAATTGTGATAAAATAATTTTCAGCTATTTATAACTTTTCATAAGGTTCAGATATTTGGAGAAATAGGATCTTTTCACTTTTAATGTAATAAACCTCTGTCAGGATACTTTGTAAGCTGGGTATGAGTGTATTGCTACACTGGCCTTTCATATCTAGAGATTTGGTTTCACATCTTGGAAGATACTGCAAGCAACATAAGTAGCCTCATCTCTACATTATTCCTAAAAAGTTTTTTTTAAGTCTTTAATGCACAGAGCACTTCCCTGAAGTGACAAATAGATGCATAAGATACATTTAAATGCAGTATCTTTACCTGTGGTTTATTAAGCAAATGCTGCTGTTACAAGCTTTCATCTAGACTTGACTTTACTGATAAAACAGATTCTTAAAATGGACTGTAGCCAAGCACAATGGACAGTTAAGTTGCAGATTTTCAAATGACAGTCTGTCCTCTTTTCTTCCTTTGTTTATTTGTCATTGTCATGCTTACTGCCACGGTGATAATTCCAGACATGTAAAGAGATGGGAGTTCAATCTGCTTGGCATTTATCATGCAGTATACTGAATATATTGCAAATTATCATGCTGCCACTTATAGCTCCATTTTAATAATTTATAAATGAGGAGCAAATAGTAAGGTAATTAAGCTAATGTAGATAGATGTCACCTGCCATACTCTACATTAAAAATAGTGAGAGCAGGTCACATTTAAATGAGCAAATCACAAACTATCCTAGGTAAGAGGTTGCCATTTTAAAGTATGTAACATTATTAGGCTAAAAATGAAAGGTTAGAGTAAATTATATGGCATATGTGGTAAATTAATGACATCCCCCACAACCTATCCAGAGGCCAAGCCTTACCAAAAACTACCTAATTTGTTAAAATAATATTGTGGGCAATACTCTGTCCATGTTTCTCTCACTCCCACTTTATTGGATGAAGCAGTATGCCAGAAAGAGTCCGCAGGGACCTTAATGATTGTGGCCTTCAGGGTTTCTTGCAAAAAAAGGTTTGCCTGCTCCACGATGCCATAGGTTTTTAAAGAATAATGAAATCCACTGGGGTATGACTGCATCCTCTCTGAATTGCTGCTGTACAGCAACGAAGATGTTTGCTCTGTGAAAAGGGTATGAAAAGTGGAATGAAATTCTTTGGACTTGAAAGGGCTTGACTTTCTATGACTTATTCAAAAATGAACTCTCAAATAATATACATGTGTGGTATACAAAATCACTAAAATCAGTATTTCGCCCTCAAAAGACAGATGCACTTTTGGCCTATCCCAATCTATATGTCTAAAAGCAGAAATCTACTCTATTGATTAGTAGTTTTCTTTAGCTAGTTTCTGTGTAGTAAAATGTGAAGGGAAACCAAACAACAGCAGCGGTGCCACAACTCTGAACTTTGGCAGTGCTAGTTATGAAACCCTCACGTAGTGCTAGCTCTTTGTCTTCACTCTTTGATTCTGTTTTAGCAAAAGTAATATTAATCATTAATGACAAATAAGAAGTAGCAGTTCACATCTGAAAAGATTTGGATGGCAGCTATTCTATATTAAATGTAGTTAGTGGTCATGTTTACAACCACAAATGTAACATTTAAACCCATTGAAAAAGCAGAATTCAATAAATTGGATAAGAGCAGAGTGATACTAGTGGGTACTAGCTGTTTTAGAGTATGTGTGTGTACATATAGATAGATATATTTTTTGGTTTGCTTGATATTGATCGGACATGTCTTGAATATCTCTTGAATATCAGTAAGAAGCTTCAAAAATTTCAGAACTGGGCAGGCAGTTCATTAGTTACTTTTTCTCTTGAACAAAAGGTAAAAAGCAAAGGAAAAGGAAGAAAGAACAGAACTGAAAGCAATAATCAAATTCATATCACTAAGCTCTGCATAGATCGACAAAGAAGCAAAATAATAGGTTAGGATTAACATTAATAACACTTGCATTACCAAAACAGTTGGCAGATATCAACTAGAGATTCAATTAGAAACGTGGCTTATAGCTGCTGAATAGTATTCAGTTTCTGCTACTTTGTATTAGAAATTTTTGCTGTCAAATTTTCCCTTATTTCCCAAGCAAATGAAATAAGTTGCGCTTGCAGAAATACATAAAGTGACAGAACAAAAATATGGAATGTAATTTAGAGCTCCAGAGATAAGAAGTGCTTCTATTAACAGGTTCTATAGCATACATCTACAGATGTAAGATTTTTTTCCTTTTTTTTTCTTTCAATAATGTATGTATAGATTGCCTGTCTTGTTCATAATAACAGTGTTAAAATAATTACAAATGAATAATAAAAAAATAAAATCCTGTCCTCCCAGAACATGAGGTAAGGAAGAAACATGTCTGGTAATGCCGCTTAAAGGGCAGTGTTCAATCTTTTCTTCTTTCCCTTTTATATTTTTTCTTTCTCTTTTTTTTCTTCCTCCTCCCTTTCTTTATGAAAAAGAATTCCCCTAGTGAGTCTTCCACAGATAATTTTTATTCCATAATTCGTCATTTAAACTTCCTTGAAATAAAATGCACAAATGTTTATGCTTTAAAAGCACAATTACAGACAATATTTTGAACCAGAAATTCATTATGGCTCTATGATTATTTTCAAATTTTCATCCTCTAGCAATATGTGGTAGACTCTAGTCTAGCTCCTAACCTAGGGGGCTCTAGTGGAAGACAAATGAGGCACAACAGTTCAAATCCCCCTTATTTAACTTACAGAATTCATTTTCTAAGAAAGAGAAAAACTTAGTAAATTAGGACAGATTCCAGAGGATATATATACCTGGTGTAACTATGGAACCATCTTGAATGCATCTAAACAGAATATTACTACATAATATCTGTAAAACCAATGATCTTATTAAGAAGGTCAAACTATTTACCCTCTTGGCAGGGAAATGTATGTTTTAATTTAGTTCTTATTCTTATGCACATAGATTTGAAAAAGTAAATCAAAATAGTTGTAAAGCAGACATTAGTAGTGAAAAGATCTGCAGTATTAGAACTATTTTTAACTGGTTTTCACAGTTCAATGTTGTCCTTGAGCATAGTAATGAACAGAATGTATTCTGTTGAGGATAGTATGGGTAGAACTGTCAAAATTTAGCCTCATTTTTAAACAGCAGAAACATCAATTGAAATTTTCTTCTAAAACCCTTATTGACTACTTTTTTTTTAATTCTTTCACAGAGGATCTTTCTCAAAGCTGGAAGTGAGGAAGAAATCTTTGCCCATCTTGGCCTGGATTATGTTGAACCATGGGAAAGAAATGCATAAAGTCAATTGCCATTGTATGTTCATCAGTAGACATAATGATCTTTGAGCCTAATTCTCAGTCCGCATTAGAAATATAGGCCACATGTATATCTATGGAAGCTATATTTTTTAAAAAATACATTAGTTACTAGTTACTATACATGCTGATGCTCCTAGAAAAGTTTAAATTCTTAAAAACCCCTTTCATTTTTTTCAGTCTGAGTCACTGAAGTTTCATAAACTGGAGTAGAACTGGGAGATTTTTTTTTTCAGTGTTAACTTGAGACTATGAGATTTTTTTGCTTGGGTAGGAAGTTACAGTTATTGTAAGCATAATGTTTCCTTGTTAAAATACTGTCAGTAATGACAATATTTAAATAATGCAAGATACTTTGGATAAAATTCAGAAAATTACCGAAGTACATTCTTAGTTTTAACTGAATTTCTTAAGTATTTTGCTGAATCTATATATAAAATTGCTACTGTATATAAGGTTTAAAGATCTAGGAAGTCATTATTCTGGCATTCTCAGCAAGATGAGGCTTCAGCTGTAATACCTGTCTAGGCTGAGGCATTGTGCTACAAAAACTATAAACAAGTTGGAGAAAACTCGGAGAGAGTTAGAAAACATGACATCTGCAGGAATTTGGTAAGAGAAAAATAGAATAATTTAGTAGAAGTTTGCAACTCTGGGGAACGTTTTTTTATAAACTTGGGGTACTAATTTGGACTAAAGATGATTCATGTTGTGATGTCCTTTGAACAAGGATTTGAGTCATGACCTATATCAAAACAACTGCTTTATCTGCGAGGCTGCTCTATGGTCAATGCTTTTAACCGTCTGCACTCAAAAGAGATTACTGGAAATTTGTTTATTTATTAATAGCTAAACATGCATTTGAATGGGAAGCTTAACTGCGATATTTGGTTGTTCTAGAATGGCATTTCCTCTTTTTGATCAGAAATTAATCTTGGATGTGAGACCATTTTTCTGATGAGAGTACTCTAATGAGATATTTTAGTTTCAAAAAAATTCAAGTAGCTCTTGTGATAGAGATGATAATGACCAATTTGTAATACATTTGTTCATTAAAGAACACGGGCATTTATTGTTTTAACATGTAGTTATTTAGTGGCCGTTCCCTTGTTATTTTTAGAATAAAGGTGATTGGGAATACCATGGCTAGTCAACTAATTGTGTTCTTAAGTGACTGACCATTTTTCCATGTTAAAGCTGATTTCACAGCTTGGCCTGATAGGAAAAAAATAGCAGAGTCCATGCACAGCAATTACAACTGACAGTAATGGCTTTCCATCTTCAAACAATGGCAATTTTCCTCTGAAAGCTCTACATATGTATAAAATATGCCAAGGTTTAGAAATACAGTGCTTACCTACCAGATGAATTACATGAAATAGGAAGTTCTATTGTGTTGCCAGTACAGTTCAAGTATTAATAAAAATTCCAGTGTACATTTTTACATGAAATCCCTCCCTTTCTGCTTATTAAAATATGTCTGATAAATGTGTAAAGATGTATTTCTGAAAAATGAGTTAATCTGAGTAAAGTGTTATAGGGTACAGGGTCAGGTCCAAAAGTGACTGTGGAAAATTGAAGGCTATTTCCAAACAAAGAATCAGTTTTGAAGTAAGAGTTTTTTGCACTGTTCAATAGATACTGCCATCTGGCTCATAGGTTGTAGAGAGATTTCCAAAGGAAACAATTCTGTAGGGAAAAAAAAGAAAGAGATGAAAGCTAACCAAAAATGCTTACATGCTTACAGCAAGAAATTCACACTATGCTATGAATCCATTCTATAATTTTATATATTATTTTATATGCAATTCAAATTCTTTAAGCATAATACATTCTTAGTAGAAAAACAGGTAAGACTTTTTATAAATATGGTTACATGAAAATTTTGAAGCCAAGGAAAAAATATAATCTTTTTTTTACTGGTCCTATTCAACTGGGAAATGGATATTTAAAAGGAATGAATAGTAAACCATTCTAAAACCTAAGCCAGGGAAGGAGAAAAATGTGATAGCAGCATGGAATTTTATTCCTGCCTGTGCCAATAAACTCATCCTTTTTAAGTACAGCTTTGCTAACTGAGCTGGAAATATAACACTGCTTTCTAAATTGCTCTAACTAGAAAGCCCTGGCACTGCTTCCTGCTTTATCATGCTGATATGTGAAGCACCTTCTCTATGTTGTGTATCAGGATGCTGACACTGTAGCAGCAATGTGATTTTTCAGTCCTGATGCAAGAGAACAAAAGCTATGGTACTTTATCTAAAAACACTCCTTGCTTGGCAAAAGAACTATAAAACATTCTGATTTCTATATAAAGGAATATTTGAAATGTCTAACTTGCATCTTGCCTGTGTGTTATTTATAACTGCAACTATGAGGGAGAAGATTTTGTCAGCTCCTTCAGGTTTGGAAAAAAAATCAGCATAGCAGTTATTCTCTTCTTTCCTTCCCTTTTTTTCTTTTAACTTTCTTTAGAATATACTTTACAGAGAATGAAGAACTGGACTACTAACTGGATCAAGAATTACCAAGAATTATGGTTATTATTAAGCAAGGGTTTAGACAAGAGGTCATATTAGATGATCAGGATGGTCTGATGCTGAAGATGACAGCTTCTGTTATGAGCATCCCAATGCAACCAGATCCATAAAAGTGCTGAAGCCTCCTTGCACTATAGTGGAACTGTTGGAATCAATGGTGATGGTGCTCCCAAACTCCAGGAGCACAGGTGAGGCAGGGACGAGGCTGAAAAGGTCAAATACTTCTAGGAAAAGCAGACTGATGTCTGCGAAGGGAGGGGGGAAAGAATTTCAAATTAGTACACCTAATACCTATTAAATTCCTAGAATGATTAATAGACTTTATTTTTTAAGCACCTAGAGGAAAATAAAATGATAAATTATGGATAACATGGGTTCATCAGAAACAAATCAGATCAAACTAACACAAGTGCTAAAGTCCCTAGAGGTTAATTTTAAAAATGTCTATCTCTCCTCCCCTGCTTCTATGCCAAGGCAATTTGGCAAGCAGCAAGAAGACAAGGATCATTGGTTTTATAAGCATCTACATACTAACTCTCTAAAAATTGATCAGTGACTTCACATCTAGGAAAAAAAGCAGATGTAAAAGTTAAAATAAGAACAAAAACATTAAATTTCTTTCATCATTTATAGATTTTTCCATTTTAAATTTCTGAACAACCACGAATAGACCACTGAGTAAAATAGATTAATCAGGTCCTGGGGTTAATAGGTTAATTGAAGAAAGTGAAAAGTCTCATAAACAAATGAAGACATAGAGCCCTGAAAATCTTATATTGAGGTAAGCTTTGACTTGAAAGACCAGCTAGGAGCCAAATAGCAGGAGTTTTACCTTTAAGGGCCAAATAGGAGCCCTTAAGTGTTATGTGTATGCATTATGTGTATGCATCATGCATAGGGCTGAATCAGAGCTTAAGAGCTCTTCACTTCTAAATTCAGCTAATTAGCTGGGGTATATGCATGTGTATGTACATGTGCTTGAAGCTTTTATTTTTTTCTCCTTTCTTTCTAATGTGTAATTTTACTAAAAGGACCAAACAGTCTTTATTCCTGCTGTGTAGCTATGATAAGTGCCTTTTACTTTAATCAGGATGCACCAGGTGTGACTTATTTTAGCTGATGATGTTTCCTTAGAAGAAATATTGGTGCATTCCTCCAAGAAAGAAGTCAAGAAGTCAGGGGGAGCAGGCTGAAGACTTGTGTGGATGAGCAAGAAGCTCTTGGGAAATTGAAAACGAGAGCACACAATGTGGAAGAAGGATCAGACCACACAGGAACATTGTCAGAGGATGCAGGGATGCAATAAGGAAGACCAAGGCCCATTTGGAATTAGAGTTAGAAAGAGATGTTAGAGATAACAGGAACGGCTTCTAAAAGTACAGCAGCAGAAAGAGGAAGACTGGGGAAAATGTGGGCCTGCTGCTGAATGGCGTGGGTGCCTTCGTGACAGGATTCAGAGAAGGCAGAGTTACCAAATGCCTTAATTGCTTCAGCCTTTACTGCTGAGGCTAGTCCTCATGAACTACAAAGCTTGATGCAAGAGAGAAAACTCTGAAAGAGGAAGACTTTCTGCTGGTTGGGGAGGATTGGATTAGAGATTGTTTAACCAAACTGGACAGCCATAAACCTATGGACATAGATGGGATGCACCTGTGGATGCTGAGGGAATTGGCAGGTATTATTGCAAAGCTGCTCTCCATCATCTTTGAGAGGTCATGGAGAGTGAGAGGGGTACTGGAGGACTCCCACATGAAGAAATGCAGTTTCATAATTCAGTCCTTGCTGGCCTGTAGAAAATCATTTACTCATTGATTTTTCACACCTGGCAATTGCTCACACCTACCTCTTCAGAGGAAACAGGAATCTTCTCTTCTCCTTTCCTTTGTAATTTTACAGTTGTGGCAATGTAAGTAGTAGTAAGAAGCTAGCCTTTTCCAACCCTGTGGATGTGCAGTGGTTAACAAAATAGTGAAAACTATTATAATTTTTAAATTTTAAAAAATAATAAAAAGGACAAAGTCTGTCCTCTCAGCTTAAGCTCAAGGGAGTTTTCTCATCATTCAAAACACAGATCAATTTATAGTACTTCCTGGCCTAAGGCATTCTGCTAAAGCCAAATATACCCTGTTCCAGCATCACCTCACACAAAGGCAAATTGTAAGTAGAACAGGGTTCCTCCAACCAACCCTTTATGAACCTCATTCAAACCCTTGAATGTATTTAAATGATTTAAGTCCTTGAATATATTTAAAAGCTTTAGTCACTGTGTGTTGCAGCTAGCCTGTAAAACACAACCTATTTTCTCATGCCAGTGTCTAACACAGACAAACTCTTAGGCTGCATTGGGATGGTTCCTGAACACATATCCCAGAAGCCCAGGGCCACAGCCAAAAGTGAGAGCACCTGGTCTAGCCAGGGCACTTCTGCTGATGGAGTATGAGGACTACAGCACATGTTGGTAAGTTTGAAGTGCTGCCTCATTTGCTGTGTTTTGGGGTTTTTTTTTTGTTATGTGTTTGGTTTTTTTGTTTGTTTTGGGTTTTTTTCCTTTTGATTGTTCAAGGCATTATATTGCTCCATGTTATATTGGATTTTGTGTTCCATTCTCTGCAAACTGAGTGTTCTAGTTCAGAAAGGTTTCCAGAAATGGCTAAGCTTCAAAGTGTCTTTGTCATTAATGTTGAAGTTATAAGGGGAAAATGTTAATATAAAATCAGCTCAGAAGCATTTCTATTAAATAAGGAAAGATTTTCTCCTGGAGTAAGGTAATTTCAGTCATTGTTTAGTTTATGAACGTATACCATATGCCAATTGTCCTAAGTCTCTGGTCTGCTTCAATGTGTTTTTCTCTCCGGGAGGCTATTCATTAACACCTAATAGAAACGAGCAAGGAAGGTCATTTTGAATGAATGTGTGACTTGTCTGCCAGGGGACTTTGGGCTATATTCCAGAAATTGGTAGTTGCAACCTCTTAAAAAGAGGGGTGGGAAGATGCAGAGGAGAGATAATTTACCTTACCCAGCACTTTGAAGATAAAAATAGAAACCTTTGTATTCTTTTTAATCACCAAACCAAGGTAGTTTAGAATTGTCTTCACAGCTGGGTATAGAGAGAGAGACAAGTTCGTAGTTTCAAAAATGAGTTTTGACAAGGTTATGTAATATTTGAGTGGGGAGGAGTGATTCTGCAGTTGGAAGTTATTGCTCGTGACACAAGTCTGAAAGTGTTCAGTTTTTTAGCAGTCTACACGGATGGTTTGAAAGACCCATCAATAGCATCTAAGCCTGTATTCCAATCATAGGCATTGTCCAGGAAATATTTCTTTTGCAAAGAAACATTTGAGTAGGATATGCTAGGCCTGTCAGGGACTCTGAAATCCTTCTGTTTCTGGTTGAAACTGTACATGGTATCAGAGATCCTTCCTGCAGCCTTATTCGTGGGTCAGGTGTTACTCTGTTCCATAGTGATTAGTGTGATCTTC
>JAUBOD010000059.1:3010407-3023639 GCA_032353885.1 Nothura maculosa
GTTAGGTTATTTTTTATTTATTAGGCTCTATTTTGGTACACCAACTACTTTTTAAAAGATCTGTGGACAGTGACCAAGAAAATAAGACAACTTGTAAGTACCTTAAAATAGCTCTGCAAGAGTCTGCCTCTCAATCTGGGGGAAAGAATGAGAGAGAAGAGGGGCTATAAACTGAAAAAAATGCTGAAAATCTTGGTTCAAAATCACAAGCTTGTTTTAATTGTAAAAACTTGATCTTTTTTTCCTGAACTCTTTTATGTCTAGAAAATAATTATATAGCTTTTCTCTGTTGAGCTGAGGATGAAGTAAAAAGCCTGTATATTCTTTTTCCAACTTTTGAAAAATAATAATTTTACAGTTGTTAGAATCCATCTTCTTTCAAAGATATAATGACATGTTTTCCTCTTATCTGTCCTTAAAACATTAAATCTTTTCTATGAATTGGTTGACAGTTTTTGAAGAATAACCTTTTCAACATCATAAAATAAATGAAAGTGGTGAAGGATTTAGATTCAAAATGCTTTACCAGTGCACTAATAATTTGATGAGCGCTGCTATCATTTTTCTAAAATGGCATTAGATTAAATCTTCCAGAAAATTCTTTTGAAGAGACTCACCTTTAAAAGATGATGACATAAACCAGTTTGAAAATGTGATTGTGGTATTGAAATACTCTGTTTCTAGATTGTTATTAATGATGCATGAGAAATATTCTGTATGTTTCTTTACAAGATTTGTTGCCTTAGTAGTAGTATTTTAAAATTTTAAAAGTTATATAATTCCCTTGCTATAGCAAGATCTTTTCTTTGGCAACTTTGCCATTTTTCTCCGGGCATTCATGTCAGCTGCACATGACCATGATGTGAAAGGAAATTGCTTCCAACGCCTCCAAAATTGCTTGCTTGGCTTGAATTAATCTTAATCGAATTTCTGTCCGAGACATTTAAAAACCTTAGAGAATCTCCTTGTTTGAGCGCAGCTTTGCTAATTTGATTCCACATTGCAGAGGGAGGACAGATTTGGAGGCCCTGCAGGGCTGCTGTTGCTGATAATGTTTCTGTGCGGGTGGCATGAACCACACTGTTCATTAATGTGACATACCTTGGTAATGAATGTCCTCAGCTAATAGTTATGAATGCAAGTTCGTTGTTTTCCTATTTAAATGTGCTGCCTCCCTGTGTTGAGGGGGCAAGCAAGCATTCAGCCTTGAGAAAGAAATGGGAAGTAAGACGCAGGGTATTTATCCTTAGAAATCTACATTAACAAGAAGTACAGATTACTAGCCTTAAAAATATGATTGCTATTTAATTAAAATTATGTCAAAAAACGGAGGTGAAACACAATGGGCGGAGTGAATATGACACTACCCAATGACTTGAAGTTAACTTTGAGCTTGTAACACTTTAAATAATTTTCAGTTATCTGATAAATTGGATTTTCGTTCTAAATGAGGAAACACATAAGACTTTCCAGTTGCTGAGTTGTGTGACACTTAGATATTTCTAAATTTAAAATGTTATTTAATTGTACATTTATTTTCACTTCGTCCAGGATGCTTCTGAAGAAATTGAAAAAAATCTAATCTGTAAAAGAAAAAAAAAATTGTTCCAATTGATATCGAGTTGGTCAAAAGGAACAGTGAGTGTTCCTTTTTACAAACAAAAAAATGGCTAAAATAGTAATCTCTCTGGCTACATTTTGTGGGAGGAAAAAAGTCTCAATTAACTACTATGCTGTTAAGAGTAAGAATTGCCTCAGTCAGCTTCCTAGCAGTAGAACATATAGAATCCTCCCTAAAGGAGGAGGCTATGTTCTGAAAAATGAGGTTCCAGGTCTTTACTTGGATAAACTCTGTTTTGCACTGATTGCTTGTCGTAGGAGCAGTGGAAATCCAATAGCCTTTTTGTGACCCAACTTCAACCTTCTGCCACATCTAAACCAAACAAAGCTGGCACGTAGTAGCACGCATCTTTTCCTTGACTTTGTGTCATCTTTTGTCACCTATGGTACGTCCTGTCACAGGTTTACTAGATTTATTGTATTGAATCAAAACTGGTCATATGGTTCTTAGAACAAAACTTATTTTTGTGGTTTCTTTTTCTTCTAAAATAGAAGGCTCACCTGCAGTACATTATTCCTCGTTGTGTTTATATCATTTTGATGGTCATATTGTAAATAACTATGCTTTTCATTAGCAAAGCCATAGATCAGTTCTTCTATACTATTAAAATACTGAACATTTTTTTTCATTCTGATATTTTTACAATGGAGTGGGCTTTAAATGAGGGAAATAAATGGCTTTCTCCAGTGGATTGGGTTCCTTCTGCATTGAATAACCAGCTTTCCATCCACTATGTTACCCTATATTATATTCTTTACCACATATTGTTGCATTGAGATTTTCTTTGTAAAGCAATATCCAGTCTCCTCTTATTATGTGCTCCACAGGGATTTCCTTAATTTTGACGAGCCCATTATTTTGCTGTTATCTTCATTTGTTCAGTATGTTACTAAGCCGGCAATTTCTCTGAGTGTGTGAGAAAATGCTGCTTATGTTTTATGACTTTATTACTTTTTATGTAATCTGTTCTGCACAATTTCTTTTTTAACTACATTCCTGTTGACCCTGCGAAGACAAATTTAGCACCACACAGTTTGATGGCTGTGCTATACTGTATGGTAGTTTTTCAGTAAGATAGTTACTCGGTAGCCTGCAGTGACTTCAGTACCCTGCTTTGACCTCTGCATCTGCAGAAAATGAATTGAGGAGAAAATACACAGTGAGTAAATCTCCACTTGGCTTATCACACTCTATTCTCCAACTTGAGAAAAATGTTTGGAAAGCTGCAAAGTGATGTGTTAAGAAGAGGTGACCTTTGAGGACTTGGAAAGCAAAAGGCCAGGAAAACCTGTATTTTTTTTTCTTTTCTGTGCCCTGTAAATCCAACAGGGAATTGGCACTGATGCATGCTGATTGGCGGTACCAACTCCTGGGTGACAATCTTTTGTGCTTTAAAACCTAGTTACAAGAACTGTGAGAAGGCAGTGGTGACTGCCAGCTGTGTGTTCTTGATGTGGATATATATGACAGGACATGGTAGGCCGCTCCTAGCCTCTGCCAGTTGACACTGTTTAAATAATTTATGGAAAAACCTAGTTTTCTGTTTCTTTGGAGGTTTTGTTGCTTTGGAAGTGTCCTGGGAATCCCCTGCAGCTAGAAGAATAGATGTCATCTATGAAAGCAAAGAAGTGTTATTCTGTTTGGTTTGAATTGTCCATATTACGTAGGGCTGAATGATCTAGGTAGAGTGGAAGAAATCTGAACTACAGGAAGTCTGATGTAAACATTACTTGATTTTTTTTTTTTTTTTTTTGAAACAAGCCTGTGTGATAGAGATTCTGTGAAAAGACCAGTCCATCTTATGCCACGAAGATCAAAACAGCTGAGCATTTGTTTAAGTTCTTACTTGCTAAATTATCTAAGCTGAGTGAAGAAAGGCAACTGCAAAGCTTATTTCTAACTGCATTTTAAACCATTCTCCTGAAGTTAATTCCGTGCTTCTTGATACAAATGAGCCATATATGTTTCCTTATTAGGGATCCACTGCTGTGTTCAGCAACCATGATGACCTGATTTCACACGCTATCATAGGAAGTTTCCTTTTAAGACTAAAAGGAAATATACACAAGTGATATCTCAGAATGCTGAGTTTCCATCCTAATGGAAAATGTTCAGATCTAAAGAGAATGTAGTTATAGTTATGAGAAAAGCTATTAAGTACAGCCAGTATTGTGATATTTCTGTAAAGTAGACTATTTTGGCAGTATAGATGGGCAGTGCAAATCAGAAGTAACCAGCAGACGCATCATAATGATGTGGCAGTTCTGCCCCCACATTCCTCAGCTGCCCAGCACTGTACCCAGTACAAACAGCAAAGTATGAAGGTGAAAACACCTACCAACCACCCAGCTCATGTTAATGACTTCAAAAGACAACATGTTCTGAAAATGCTATGTACAATGTTAACTTCTTAATAAAGCTTGCTGTGCTCTGTGTTGATACCACCTTTTCCAAGCACTATGTTAACTCAGCAGCACTAGATCACTGTCTGTGGAAACTGGCTGTGCTGCACTGGCTGGTTGGACCATGACAAATGGGTTTGCTTCCTGCTGTTGTGAATGTGTACCTGGAAGCTCCTGACATTCTTTTAATGCTGACAGACCTGATTTAAAATAAATAAATAAGGGGAAGGGTTGGATTGGTAGTATTCTGCATTACATCTAAATGCTCTGAACCTGCTTGTGTCTCAGACCTTTCACAAAACTGTGTCTTGTTCAGACTCTCCCAACTTGCAATGCTCCTGTCAACTTCAGCTTTACGCAACAGCTTCCTCCATGTTCTGTGCTTCTATGATCATTCTTTCATTTTTACCTTCTGTTGATCCTATAACTACTTTTTATCTCCTAATGGCCAGCTCTTACTTGAAGTTTGTGCCTGCTCATGTGATGTGTAATGCTTAAAATGCTCTGGGAGTCATCCCACCACTTGTGCTCCTTTCATGGTGCGTTACAGGTGACAGAAGCTGACCTTCTGAATTTGGCATGCTATTTTTTGGCAATAAATACTGCCTTGCATTTATTATAAGCCTTTATGGCAGTGTAACCAGCAGAGTTGTTCACTGTCTTCCATGCTCCTGGTAATCACAATCAGCCTTGGTTATCTTTCAATAGCAATCCACTGTGCAAGTGGAAAACCAGGCTGGCTTATAAGTAATCCTTTTCTCTCTACTTCTCCTGTGCTTTCTTATCTAGTACTTATGCTTTTGCTAGCTCTGTAAAAAGTAGGGAACAGAACAGACAAGAAAGTAGCCTAGCAAAGTAATAGTAATGACTGGAAATTTTTGATAGAACAACTGATACTTTTGTGCACTGATATAAAATCTACCCTGAGCTAAATATCAAGTGGAGTAGCCACCACCTTCTCTCAGAAACAGTACAACTGGGATCCTACTTGTTTCAGCTGATTCCAGGAGTCCCATTCTTCTCAGGTGCTGGTAAAGTTGCCAAGTGCTCCCTGTATTGTCCATAAAATACAACCTGTTGTCTTGGAGGGACACCTCATTTCTTAAAACTCTTCATTGTACAGGACAACACCCTAGCACAGCTGCACAGACAGTGCAATTTGGAATAGCGTGAATGTGCATGAAGAGGAGAGAGAGATTCAAAATACCTTCTCAGTCACAAGAATATTTTCATACACTCACTCCCTTAGTCCTTTGACTGTTTTTCCATACATGATAGTAGTAAAAAAGTAGTAAAGTAGTAAAAAAGAAATACATGGAGGTCATATAGTCCAAATCCTGTGTTGAAGATGTTCCAACTTGCAAGACAAATTGGTATGCTCAGCCCCTTATTCCACTTGAGTTTTTGAATATAATCTAGTCTTTTTTTTTTTCCCTCAGTTACTGAGTCAGGCTCATTTTCTGGAGATACTGTGTTTGGTTCTGAAGAAGCTTCTTGTTTTAGCAACAGGCCCTTTCCAAATGCATATGTGAGAGTGGTGAATCCTTTGCTCTAGTATGAGAGCTAAAGATCATGTGTGACCAAGGCATTTTGTGTTTGTTTGATGGTTTGCTTCTCCTATTTGTTCTTTTTTTTTAAAACTGCCCTTCCTTCTTTTCAAACTTTTTTCATGGTATGAACTGGAAACTGATCACTTTTTGACTGATAGGATGCTTTGCCTGTATCAGATTTTAATTTCAGATAAGTGATGTGAGTTCTTCAGTTCTTCATATTGATTTTAAAGTCTTGTACTTGCTTTGCTACACAGTTTGTGCCTCTCCAAATTCACTGTTTATAGATTAATTCCTACATACAAGCTTTTACCTCAACCTTGCATTCAACAAAAAAAAAGTTGCATAGCTGAAAATCTCAATAAAATGTCTATAAGAGTATATTTATACATTTACGTGCTGTTTTCTCAAAAAGTTTCTTAGGATTAAATGAGATGAATTACACTGCTGAAATCTAATTCAGAATCAATCTAACAAACTTGTTCAGGTCATGGGTCAGACTTGTTCTGTAAGTGGCAGTAATATTTATATATCTTGCCTTGGGGCCATTTGTTTGGCTTGTTTTTTCGGTCACTTTGTTCTGGAAGATGACAGCGATATATAAAATAAGAGCAATCAGAATCTTTTTATTCACATTTCAAGTTTTTGGAGTCTTTTTTTCTCCAATTTATCCTTTCTGTAAAACTGTACAAATAATGTAACCCACATGAATGACATAAGGCGAATTTCCTTCCTTTGAAAGCAAGTAATTGCCAGCTCAGCAACTTCAGTAATACTCAGAAAATTCATGATACAGTAGGTACTAAAAGTTCCTTTTAACTTTAAAGCCTACAGCACTGTGATAATACTTGTTCATCATGATACATTCTTAATAGGGTCTTTTCATTTAAAGTATCTTTGCTGTTTATATCTTTTATTTCATTCTTTGTTTTTACATATTTTCTGTCTGGCACTGACTAGAAAGAGAGGTTAGTAATGGACTTGAACTAGATGCCTACCTTTTGCACAGCTAACTACAGCTGGTAATGACATTCAGCTAAGCACAACGGCATGATTAGACAGACGTGATTGATGTGTCTGTGTAGGAACTTTACACACAAACTGTAAGTGCAATCTGGGTGAAACTGCATACGTGTGGGCAATCTTTTGCCTTTAATTTCTGATCGCAGAGTTGCTTTTCTCAAATTTTGACCAAAAGTACAGTTGCCATAGTAGCAAGTTTCTGCTTGTGAAGATAAAGGGCAGTGCACCACATAATAAGCATAAGCATGTTTGGATGGAGGCAAGGTACAAAATGAAAAGACCTTATAAAGAGTATGACTGTGAATTACTCCATCTCATTTACCTGTGAGGACACTCGTAGCAGCACTAGGAGTCTGGGTTTCCGCTGAAGATGGAGCAAGGACCGGGCAGGACAACTTTGGCCTGTCATACAGGAGAACATGGGATCTCATGGAGAGTTCATCCTGCTTCCTAAGCGATACGTTCTGGAAAGCAGAACTGAATAAAATTGATTCCAGGGTTAGCATGGGAGAATAAAAGTTAAAATGCTACTCCATGCTTTTCTCTCCCATGGCTTGTTCAAGGTGTTAATATTCTCATTCATCCTCTCCTGGGCTCTTATGTTCGTACCATCTGTCTCTTGTGCTGGATGACAGGTACAGAGGATTAAGTGGTTGTGTATTTGATTGGTATAAAGGAAAAGGGACATGAAAAATGAAAGATCATTTCTTGATCTAGAAGAACAAATCTATTTTGGATTGTCTGGGTTTTATGGGAAAAACCAACTTTCTAAAATGGAGAATTCTGATGTGCAAGAAATGTTGGGAATGGACTTTGGGACATCTTGGGGAAATGAACGAACAAGTTGCTATAGGAAACTTGAAATTCAGATAGTAGGGAATTGCTGCACCTATTGCTGCATGCCCATGTTACTCATACAGGGTCTATCTTGTGCTTATTTGCTGTTCTCTGTATGTTGCAGTGATCATCAACTTTTGCAGTAAAGCTGCAGTAAATAAGAAAAATTCTAAAATAAATCTCTGAAACAATTTATATCCTGTCCTCAAAACCGTAAGTTATTCAAAGCATTTTGTTCTTTTGTGCTTGTTAGTGTGACTACTCTGTTAGCTCTTTCATCTAGTGATTTTGGTTTGCAGCACTTCAGCTCTGTGTTGATTCTATCAATCATCCTTTAATTTCCTTTGAGGACGTGCTTACCTTGTTACTCTACAACCCAGTTTGCACCATGTGAAACTTAGAGAAATAGAGAAAAAGTAGAACAGGAGAAACCTGCCATTATCAAGGGGAACGATATTAGCAAGTGCTGCTGTGTAGCTTTGCCTGTTTCTGCCTATAACTTGCCAAATGCAGCCTCATGTGCAGGCTCAAATGCATGACCAGCTCCTACAAAACATTCAGGCATCCATTTTTTTTTTCAGTGCCCTAATGTGAATAGAACATATGCACAAATCAATCTTGATTTTGTTCCTGTGCCCTGAATTGGCAACATTTAAATGCTGTTCCTAAAAGGCTGACCCCAGACCATTGCTTCAGCAGCTCTGCAAGGATTTTATGTCAAAAATCTAGAAAGCTGTGAGACTGAGCATTGATGCAGGTTCTCTTCCCTGGGTTTGGGCTTTGGAACAGATTTTGGAAAACTGAACCAAGCATCAGTAGGCAACAGTGTTCCTATAGAATAAACCTATTATTTGAGACACAATTAGTTAAGAATATATGATTAGCAAAGAATGTGTGTATGTATATATATGTATATTTTTCTGACTGATGTTTCCAGGGATGGTGACTGATTTATGCTTGCAGGAATGGTAGGAGAATCAGGACATTCTGAGAAAAAGCATATGAGTATTTTTGAAGTATTCTACTCTTTGATAGTAACTCTGCTTCTAAGTCATGTTCATTTCTAATTGTAAATAAAGGTGCAGCTTCTCATCTTCCATCCCATAACTATGAGAGATTAATGTGCAGGAGCAGGTAGGTGTGGAGTGCCACACTTAGTTAGAGAAAGTTTAACAGTCCATTTCTGCTCCTATCACCTTATAGTGTTTTTATAGCTATAAAACAATCCTATGATTTTTGGCAACAACAAACTTTCTGTCTTGTCAAATTTATGCTGCTACTCAGCATTAATCTTGGCTAATTCTCTCCAGCTGAAGCAAACATATTTAGGTACATTTGTGCAGATCTATAAATTGTCTTATTACCATCACACAGTTTAGCTAATACCGTTTGTTTTCCCATTCAGAGTTGATAAGCATTTATTTAGAACATACAAGAGAGAGAATGTGTAATTAAATATGAGTAAATTTAACAACCTGCAAAAAATCTTTGTCTTAGGAGAATTGTTTTTGTTCTGGGTTTTGTTTTCTTGTTGCTGTTGTTTTTTGGAAAACATATCTGAAAAGTAAGCAGAGGAAGAATAGTCTTTCCTGCAGTAATTGTCAGAGAACTGTATGGGTGAAAATTCTGCTTATGTAGTGAAACCTGTGATCTTTCCTACACATAAATACAGTTCCACAAAACACAAATACGAGGACTAAATAGCAGATAAGTGCTAAAATAAGAGTTAAGGTATTTCAATATATAGACGTAGTTCAATGTAAATGGAACATGCAGCACTCTGAAAGAACCATAGCAAATTTTTCAGCAACTAATAACCTACTTAGACTGCAAAAAATAAGACCAATAAAAAGAAGTCTAGCTTTTGTATTCAGTATTTCTGTAAAGCCTAATCTTATTGGTTTCCAGCTAAGAGCCAACTGCTGCGAAGGAATCTGTATTACTGCAAGGTTATTCCCATTTGCAGGTTTAAATTTGAAGGCATCTTAAAACAGACTAATCAAAGAATTGTGTATTTGGGAGCAAAGAAAATTATTTGCTGTGGTAATTAGTTTTTATTTAAGTGCTTCTCATTAATTTGAACTTTGATAGTCCAGTACTTTCTGAGAATATAAGTTCACCAGGTCATATCTGCCTGTTCCTTGGGTGGTAACTTTACATACTGGGATGTCCAGCCTTCCTGATTAGGAGTTTCTAGTGAAGTGAAATTTATACTGTGTATATATTTACTCCTAGACCAAATTTTTTTTCTGTTGTCCACAAACTCCTGTAGGGTAGTGGTCTACTTCTAAGGAATTCACAACGGTAAATAAGAAAAACAATCTCATGTTAACCAGCACCAATATGAACAAAATTACAAAAGAGAAAACTATTGGGAAAAATGGAAGATATATAAAGTAAAAGGATTATAAAAGCATTGTATTTCTCTTGTGTATTGTGTGACTTTTTCCTTCTAATGCAGAGAATTCTCAGCATACAGGGTTCTGCTTGAGATCCTGAGGAGACTTTTTATTTTGCTTGCCTTAGAAATAAAGTCTTAGAATGATATTCTGAAAAAAGATAGTGTTGTCATCATAAAAAAATTCAGAAAAGTTTTTCTGTTCCTGTTGAACGTCCTTGTTTCATTTTTTTTCCTTTTTCCCTCCTTTTTATAGCTAGCAAGAAACTATTCATCATCATAGACAAAGAATGACATTTTGTCCAAATACTTCGTATAACCATGGAGAAATTTCTCTTTTGCTTTATTGAATATGTCATAGAGGATTTGTCCTGTATTGTAAAGCATTTCAGTCCTATTTCTTCCTCCTCAAAACGCTGTTACATGGCTCACTGTTGCCAGCAATCTGTGTGTGTGTGTAGACTACGTTTCAGGTGTATTGTTGAAGTGTATTTTTGAAGATGCCCTTCATTCTTTGATTGCTTACCTGAATCCGTACTGTGTATTCACTTCCTGAATGGTTTTTAGACAGCTTTTATTAATTTGTAATTTCAACATGCTCTGTCAGTAGTACAATTTAATAGCGTTCTGCCTGGTATGGGGTATTCATTCATGTTTTTTTCTTTTCATGTTGTATTGTGTTCTGTACACTGCCATATATTTAAAGACACCTGCAGGATGTTAGTTTTTAAGGTTTGTGGACTTTATTTGTTTTTATTTTTTTGCACAAGTGCTTACTTCCCTGCACCATACGCAATTTCCCTATGACTTAAAGAAAAAAAAACTCATCAGAGGTTTATTTCATGCTTAATTAGGCAACTTATCTTCCTATTGCAAAATCATTTCATTTCCTAGTTTACTTTTTTGACCTTGTTTCTAGATTGCTACTGCCCAGTCAGAGCAATAAAGGCAAAGAAAACATACTATAGACTGTGTCTTGGGAAAGTAATCCATTTCCTCTATTAAGTATTCTTTGCAATTTTGTTGTAACTGATGTGATTGGCAGTGATTTGGTAAATAATGGTAGCAAGGATGAGCATCTTTCAGCCAAGGACTGTTTGGATGCTCACTTGGAATGTTTTCTGTTTAATGTTAATGAATCATTTACATATTTCTTCCTGCTACATGAATGAAAGCCTCCAAACAGAATGACAACAAAGAGGGAGTATCAAATACTGCCTGTATGTTTATTACCTTTGCTTTAAATATACTTTACAAAGTATAAATGCAAAAAGGAGTATTCATGTTGTCTAACTTCAGGCATTTAACTCTAGTGCCTGTGTTAGACTGTTCTTCATGTTGTCAAATAGGAGGAGGGAGGCTTAAGTGTTTAGACCTGTGCTTTGGATTTTTTATTGAAACTGTTAACCTAACATTTACTTTAAACATAGCAAAGAAAATGACACAGAGCTTTTATACTGATCTTAAAGAGAAGTCTTGAAACTACCAATAACAAGCTCGATGAAAACCCTTTGTATGCAGTGTATGAAACATTCAAATTTCACAAGCTCCTTGCAAGCTTAGAATGTATTATTCCCTTGTCCAGCAGATATCAGTAGCCTTTAAACAAGATTGATTAAAATCTCAACAGGCTTTCACAACATTCTGCAGAGAAGAAAGATAAACAAGTAAACATATAGTGTTTACACTATATGTTTACTTGTTTATACTCTGAAACTAGAGTTCAAAATGTATTTACCATTACCATTTTATTGCACTGCCAATGAAAAATGCCACAAAAAATTGAATTTATTGGTATTTTGGTAATACATCAAATCCAGTAGCAGACTAGTCCAATTTTAATTAGTTATTTCTGTATTATGAACTTACACAAAGGAATGTCACCTTTTGAATTGTGCCTTCTTATAACACGCAGAACATCCTTATGTTAATGTCCTTTAGGTCCTGATGAGATTTAGTGTTGTTTACATAAGCTTTAGATGACACCAAATCCGAGATGCTTTGACTGTTGGAAGCTTCTTCTGGAACGCAGAAGGTGTGTAGGAATTTCAGAGAAAACATCAGAGGTAATGAAGAGGTCAGGAACGTGAATGGCCTTTGCTGTGTGTTTTAGTGACGATGTGGTGGGGGGATGCTCATGGCAAGGTGACAGGAGCATGAGGCGGATGCTGAAGTACATGAGGCCGACAGCTGGCCGTGTTCCTGCCCCCTGGCCTTTCAGACAGGGATGGGATTCAGGGCTTTACTTGAGTGGGAAGGGTTAGTTGTACTGTTCTGCTCATTAAGTGTGCTGGTTCTGCGAAGCGTCACACCAGCTACAATGAACTTTGCAGTACGTGTAGAGCCTGGAGGAAGCGTGTGGCCTTTGAGCATCAGCACAAGCAAAGAAAATGCACTGCAAAAGCAGTGTGATTTGCTGTAGCAGGAAAATAGAGCACCATTATTTTAGAGATTAGAGATACTAACATTTGCGCTATAGTTTCCCTTTGCAACTTAAGGATTCATGAGTTGATGAACAGCCCTGCAATTTTTCCACTCTTGATAGAATAAATGAATCATTGAAATATGACTTCAGTTTTCTTGACACTTAATTCTTATGTCCATTACTGACTTCAAACAACCACTTTGTAGTTTTACTCTTACGGCAGTAGTGCCCAGTGTCAACTGGGGTAAATGGAAGCCTTCTACCAAGGCTTGAGATAGCAGATTATTAAGATACCTAGACAATATAGTGACCATAAACTGTGATGATGAGATTCGGATCTCATCTGTAATACCCTGAAGTTTTTAAGTAACTGGAAAAATTCATTTGAATTTATTTTAATATCAAAACCTACCTCTATTATAATTCTTTTGTGGACACCTTTTGCAGGGAAGCACAAAGGTAATGTACCACAGCCTCAAAAATAACAAATCGTCTTTGTAGTGATATCAGTACAATCATTTATCATAGAAATATAAAAAAATGGTTTGATGCACTTGATCGAAAATCCTGTATATTTTAGGAGCTCTGCATACTTTTTAAGAATATATTTTATTGCCTGCACTACAGCTGTCAACAGCCATGATTAATTTTGTAGCACCTAAAAAACTTTGAATTATTTTTGAAATGTTTTTAATCTGCCCTATCTGATATCCTGCCATATCTTAATACCCCATTTGTAACTTAGTCCAGCTGACTTTGAAAAATTGGCAGTCCTGCACTTGGCTGTAATTGATTGTTAATACATTACTGGTGGCAGTTTTTACTGTCAGATGGTTGCTTCTAGGAATAGCAAACTTTTCGTGTAAATGAAGCTTCCTAACTGTGCAAAAGTAAACCAATTTCACTAAGCCTATTTTCTTTCAATTACCTTAGTAGAAGATACTGGAGTTCATTGACCTCTGTCTTCTAGTCCTGG
>JAUBOD010000059.1:3023739-3040606 GCA_032353885.1 Nothura maculosa
TTTCACTAAGCCTATTTTCTTTCAATTACCTTAGTAGAAGATACTGGAGTTCATTGACCTCTGTCTTCTAGTCCTGGAACTGTCCTTTCCAAGGAATTAGGATTTGTTCACATGAATATCTGTTTCTCTCTGTGTCCCACCTCTATGCGCCTTTGGGACTGAAGATGACATTGTGTCGCTGTGCTACTTAGGTGCAGAGAAGGGAATCTGCAGGGAGTGGACAAGTTCACTTGTATTAGATCCCTGCTGGACCCTGATAGGAGATCAGTCTCTTCATGATTATTTAAGGGATCTTAAAGTCTGACAATTAAGAACTTAAAGTCTGACAATTAATGAAAATAGTTAGCTATTTTCATAAGCTAGAAATTTTAGGCATGAAAGGCCCCCTAAATCAGCTTCCTCCTGGGTTTATTTTAAGATTTATAAATGCACCTGCAAGCTTTTTGGACTTTTTTTCATCAGTTTCATAAGGAATAGCCAATTTTGTATTCAAAAGAAGCTTAACCCTTTCAAAGCTTTCTCATCTAGCATCCGATTAGGAATATATATTTTTCCATTCTTAATAGCCTTTTCTGATATTTTATCAGTGATGACTGTTACTTTATTAGGTATGTAATCGTTTCACAGACTATATCCCACTTTCCAAGTCTTTCAATTAAAACCCCTGTTTTAAAGGCAGTGGCCTTTTTTTGTCTATCTCCATAACATGCCATGCAGTGCACATTGTTCAAAAGGAAACAAAGAGATAAAATGATTTTTCATTCTTCTATACTAACGTGCAACTGTTTTATGTGTGGACTTTGTGTGTGTATGTCTGGACTTTGGCCACACTGCACTCAACTTTCCAATTAAAAACATTATTAAAAGAGAAGAGCCTAGTTATTCTGCAGACAGCCAAACTTTTAAGAAATAATGGAAAAATATATTTTATTACAATTTACTGGATGTTACCATGCAATAGTTAAAATTTGCTTTCAAGTGCAGTTGACTGTGTTTACTAATGACCTTTAAAAGTGCAGTACTCATCACAGTACATTTCAGTCTCTGCCTTTAATCCTATAGAAAATATCTAAGCTAAAAATGTCTAGCTAAAAATACACCTAATAATATTATAAATAACGTGAAAGATAACTTTGGCCTTTTGCAAAGCTCTTAACCTGTAAAGCCATAAGCTGCATGTGGTATTACTATTTAGGAATGCTAAAGACTTTGCCAGAGTTCTTAAGGGAAATTAAAGAAATAACATTCAAAACGACATTCAAAAATTAGAACTTAGGTAGAACATGATGCTTTTAAAAATCTTGAGTTCTTTATCTTTGTTAGAAGGAAACAAATTATACATTTCCATTTCCCCCCTTTTTTCTATTTATATTGCATATTTATCAAAAATATGATGAAAGGCAGATTAAAGAGTTGTGCTCTGTTAAGAAATGGTCTTCTTGATCCTGATAAGAGGAATATTTCTGTTTATTATTTAGTAGTAATGAAACTATTATTAGAAATAGCTCACATTGTTTGTATGTTTTAGTAGGCTGCCAGTTTGGCTTCCTAGCCCACTTGAACAACTTCACTTACAAGTGTTACCTGACAACAGAGGAGGTCAGACTCTGCTAGACAAAACATCTTGACACAGCATCACTTCTAACAGGACTTATGTTGAAAAGAAAAATATTTCAAGGGCCGTATTTGGATCATGGATCTATGTGAATGATTCTTTTAGAATATCAATTTGGTGCGGTCTGGTAGACAGAAATTCACAAAAATTTAACTCAGAAATAGACCTCAGTGAATATTGGTGAGTGACATGAGTGATGATTGTTGTTTAAAAACTTTTCAAACTCTCCATTTTGTCTTTTGAAAAAGATCTACCTTTACCCGGCCTTGATGACTTTGTGGAAATGTAAGAAATACACAAAAGGGTCTTGGTGACCGAAAGCTGTGAATCAGAATCTTGTAGATATAAGATTTTTTAAAGAAGTTTCTGCTTTGGATTTGATAATTATGAGGTGCCTGCTGGGACTTCTTTTTCTTTTCAAACTGAATTTAAAAAGGCACAATTAAACTACAGAAAAATAATATGATAATGCAATATCGCTAGCAATAAAAGGAGGTAATTCTAGGAAGTACACTGATGATAGGATGAACTTGGCAATACCAGTAGGAGAGGAAATAAATAGCAGAAAACGTTTTTAATGAAATGACACAGAGGCAGAACATTTGCAAGATTGTTCTTATGTTGTATATTGTCTCTCTGAACCTGTTTTTAAAATTCATCCAGGCTGAAAGTCAAGAAACTGAGTAGAAGAGAAGTTAAAAGAGGGTCATACATAGCTCAGCTTTATGGCTTATAAATCAGACTGTGTGACCTAATTGGTCACTGCTTTCCAGGAGCTCTAAGAAATATTTCCTTAGATTAGAGATTTTACAAAGTGGAAATAGAGAGTATGTGATATCAAATCAGAGTTTTGAGTGTTTTGAATAGAGTTGAAAATTCTTATTTGCAACTATAGGCTTAATATAGGCTAGGAGCAAATGGTACTTCCTATTTGACGTGAATAGGAAGGTTTGTGCTTGTTGTAGGTTGGAATTTATATCAGTTTAGTCTTATGATCCACTGATTTTGAACTGGAACTGGTTCTTAGTCTCTAATTAATCACCAATCATGATGAAGTGATTTCTACTAATGAAAACTCTCAAATTGTCATCATGCGTTTTACTCTAATTTCTTTTTGGCCTTGAGCTTTGAGAACCATACACTGAACTTACCCGTAAATTAGCTCTAGAGTAATGAAGCACATCTAATCCTGCAATGTGACCCTGTAATTAACAAGATGTCCCAGAGGGTTCCATGTATTGTGATATTCTTTCCTCTTTAGGCAATTAAGGGATCTATTTGATTATTTGTGGATCCCCATGTTGTTTTCGTGCAGACAACTTTGCAATCTGCATCAGAGCGCCATCTGTCACAGACCTTCCTATTGAAGTACTGTGTGTTTTGAGCCTTCTGCAACTGATTGCCTAAAAAAATAGATTTAACAAGCTGCTCCCGTTATGTCTTGACTTGCTAATCTGAATTACTGGAATGAGTTGTGCAAATTATACCATCTGAATGTAATCCTTTTTGGATTTTTTTTTCCCTTTGGGGAAGATTTAGCTCTCTAATGCCTTCGCTTGATTACTCTATCAACAACTATTTAAAAATGAGATGATTTCTCTAAATAAGGGGAGAGGCATGCCTTTGAAAGGCACTTAAGGTTAGTTTCTCATTTTACATTTCCGCAAATTCATTACAGTGAATATGTATACAGTGTAACTTTCATTTCAATTTTACCTAAATTCAAAAAAGGCATATTTTTGTTAATTTATTTTTTCACTTTGAGGGATTCCTCAGAGACAGATGCCTAGACTGAACTGATTATACTGAAGATTTTCTACCTCTGGTAGTTTGTATTTATTCATAAATTGATCTGTAGAAACATAAGTTGGACTGCAAGGTCTTCTATCCTATATATCAGTATTCTAAGACAAAAGTGCACTAAAACTATGAAAATGAAAATTTTCTAAGATAGGTTTATAATTATAATTTATTTAAACAGTAACTAACTGACAGGCAGTTATTGCAGTCATCTGTATTTTATTTTTGTAGTGCTCTAGATGTACTGATGTGGATATAAGGCATTTGCACAATGGATATGTTTTTAAACTTTTTTTTAACTGCTTATCTTAGATCTTGGCTGTTAAAAATTGTCATTTAAATGAGCTAATGAAGATCTCCTTGGAGTTTTTGTCTTAATTTAAATAAGTTGGATTGATTTAGAGAGCCTATTACAATTCATTAAAGTCTGTTGGAGAACATGATGTCATTGGCATTTATTATTGATTACAAGCAAACAAAGAAAGAGAGAAAAAGCAAAAATATAACTGTTCAGCAGAGTGTTTTGAAATTAATTCATCAGTTGTATAACATGTACAATATAATCTCTTTCCAGCCAAAAAAAATGATCCTGTGTATCTATCATTTGATATGAAGTTAATGGTAAATTACAGGGCTTAAAATTTCAGAGAGTCAATCAAGTAAATAACATAAATTTTAACTGTTTCCTTAGTCATTGTTTTTAACTGAGGAATCTCCCTGGAATAATTATAACAAGCACCCTTGATATTTCTTTGCAATTAAGGTTTTTGATGGGGATAGTACATGTGATATTTCTCGGTTTTATCAGGGGAAGTACATAGTATGAGTTATGCCCTAGTAAATTAGGGAAAGGAAGCAGTATGAGTTTCCTTATTCCCAAAAGTAAAGTAAACCAGAAACTAGGTTTTGGCCCTGTCTATAAACTGGAGGATGGTAAATTATCTGGTCGCAGTAAGCCTTTCTCAACTGTATAACTATCGTCTGTTTTTTATATTTATGATAAAATGTTATTAAGGTTTTATTTGAAAAAAATCCCTGTGAGACATTCCGTGCACTTTGAAATCTGAATTAGGCATATTAGATCCTTGACATTTAGAAAATAGTGATGGTTGGCCTTTTATACTGGAAAATATTTTAGATCTAAACATTTTTTAACTTTATTTTTTACTATGTTATTTTATCAGAATTATATAAAAGGTGTTTTAATTTTTTTAAAAAATATACTTTCCTCTTTACACTAAACAGAAGAATTTTTGTCTGAAGGATATTCTTGATGACACCACTTCAATGATTTATTACAACAACCTATTATCACAGCAACCGTTCTTTGATAATGTGCAGAATTGGAACTATAAATCTCTGGTATATTATCTGAAAGGCTGATACGTTTTATAGGCTTAATTCAAAGTGTGTAAAGGTTTGTATATGGTGCTGTGAGGAATTCAGTGATGTTTTGTGTATGGTGAAGAAACACAGACATTTCTAGAGGACCACACATATTCTGAATGGCCTGGTTTATAGATGGAAGGTGTCTTAGTATACCTGTGGATTTGAGAAGTCCTAGCTGAGTAGTCTCATGACTTTGAAATTCAAATCCTGAGCCTAAAGTTGGATAGTATGAGTATCCTTCTCCTCCTAGAAGTATTTAAAGAGCAAACTCCCAATGGCATAACACATTTTGTTTTGAATTCAACACCTCTACTAATGATAGAAACCTGAAGAGATGTATTCAAGTATACATCAGAATTTGTAAGGGAGAAGGAAAGCGAATCACTGTCTGGATGGCCACGCAAACAAATAATGTTTTTGTCCCTCTTTTCCTTTTTTTTTTTTTTCTTTTTTTTTTTTTTTTAGCATTTTGTTGCCCTGTGGGAAAAAAAATGTAAATAGTCTACAATTGTGAACACTTACTGAGAAATTAGTGACACTAAAATGGCTCAGGGATAATCGTGCACAGCCAGAATTGTAAGAGCTGCTAAAGTGATGCTATGACAAAGCTTCTTGGTGTATGAGTAGGGAAACTAAGAGCAGAATAAAATAAGCAATACTGTAATATATTGCATTAATAAGACAATTATAGCTATGGCTTTCATGTTTTAAAATAGACACTGAATAATTGGAAAATGTTCCTGCAGAATCCAGGAAAACAGTGATTCAAGGTGAGAAAACTTGATTTGGCATGAAAGAAAAGCTCTTATTTTATCCAAGAGAAGACCAAGAAGCAATTTAATATGTCTATTATTGGCATTCCTGTAGAGAGATCGTTTCTGATGGTAGAAGGCTCTTTAATCTGATGAAGATATAACGATCTAGTAGCTGGAATCTGAAGCGAGACAAATTCAGATTAGGCATCTAATGTATACTTATCAGAGAAGTTTGTAAAATCAAAACAGTGGGATGTGCTTTTCACCCCTTCAAGTAATTAAATCTGGAGGTGTGTTAAATACTAATTACAGTATATCCCAAAAGTTACAAAACGAAGACAGAACTTTTGGTATGAAACTGTAGGTTATGATACAGGTATCATTAGATGTCAGTAAACCTCCTTTATTTTATTTAGAAGCTGTGATTCATTTATTTGTGTAATTTGTCATAGGAACTAGAGGAAAAAAATGTGGATTTGGGTTTTTTCCTGCTAGACATTGTACATATACATATTGAAATCATAGTTTCTGTTCTAGATTTTTGACATTCCAAAAAATAATTAATGAGAAATCCCTTTGCCCATTTAAATACTGTAAGATTCTCAAATGTGTCTGAAAAAGTATCAACTTCAGTGTAGAAAATGAGAGGATGAGGTTATTGATCTACAGGAACAGTCATTTTGGCAGGCAGAAGGAGAGCTTAGAGGAAGGTAAAGCATATTCTGTCATTAAAACATAGGAGTCAAAATGTCTGTACTGTTTCTTCACTCAAGTTCATTCCACTCAGGTGATCTCATTGAGTAGTTGGCTAGATTTAATTTTTCTTCAAGTTAATTAAGCAGTCCAAAGTTTTAAAAATTACAATTGATGTTCAAAATTGCTGGCTCTATCCACCGGAAAATACATACATATGGATGCATATATATGAATTGGCAAAAATCTATCACTCACTAAGCCCAGAGATAATTGCATTCATTTTCTAAACTTGAAAATATGCTGAACTCCCGTGGTTCTGCTTCACTACTGAGCTCTAACCTTACTTACTGTAATATGTGAATAAGGGTTTTTACTTACTTTTAGGAACTGTATCTGTAGGTAACAAGAACATTTAAGCTGTCTGCATTTAAAAACAAATAAAAAACCATGGATTTTGTAATGCTCATACTGAAATAGATTGAACTTATCATATAAATCAGGTTGATGAGTCCTTGGCTGGTACTTAGTTGTATGTGAACCGGCTTAATTTCTTTTGTGGAATTCCTCTACTGAATGGTATTGTTTCTTCCTTAGATCTTAAAATACCATCTTGGTAATTTGCAAATAAGAATACTATGAGGCGGCAAAAAAACCTTGATTTTCTTATGTAGTGATGTTATTTTATGGATTTGATAGAATGAAGAAAGCAGTAAAATTCACCAAGGGTGAAATTCATTCCTGGCAGAAAGCCAGGCAAGGCATGCATTCCAGTGAAGTTCTGCTTGAGAGCTCTTACGATATGGCTTTGTTTGAAAAATTGTGGGACTAGAATTCTTGAGGATTAGTCTCAGATGATTTCTGGTATGCTGTACTGATACCACTATATTATCAGAACATCTCAAAAAATCAATTAATTTACAGTCTCTAGCACTCATGAGGAACTATTATTTTCCCAGACTGAACTAAGTTACTGTGAGATTAAAAAGTTTTGCCAAGGACATATGCAAAGTTAGTATCAACGTAGGCACTGACTAGAGCTGAACAGAAATCAGATTTTATTGCTGTTGAAAATAAAACAAAATCAATTGAAATTTCCTGTGAAAAGGTGTTAGAAGTCATATGAGAATAAAATTATTGTATTTTACTGAATTTGAATAATTTTGTGCCAGTAGAAAAGAAATGATCCTTTTTTTTTCCTAAACCGAGTTCATGCAAAATCATCAAATTTGGGCCTATAACTGTTTAAAAGAAAATAGCGTTATTTTCAGCATTTTGATTAACATTTTCAATCCTATTCTTCCCTTTACTAGTCTTTTTGTTTTGTGGCTCAGTTCCTTCACTAAAGGTTCATACTTATTGTTACAAAAGGTACAATAAAAGGACTATGAAATAGAAGGAGAATTTTTGCAAAGATAAGTTCTCTCTTCACTTTTACAGTTTTTGGAGCTATTTTTCTTTTACATCTTAAATCTTAAAAATAAAAGTAAAGCTTCACTGGCAGACAATGCTGCTGCTGTAGTATAGCAGAAACTTTGAACTTTATTTCAATACACTGTGCCAAGGATGCATCATTTCCTTTGGGAAAATGGAGTCTTCATACACTTATGTGAAATAGAGGTGGAAAAGACTTATTAGATCACCATTTTCTTAGCAGTGCGGAAGGTTTCCATTTATCTACACCCCAGAGCATATTTTCGTTATCATTAGAAAGATGTATGTATGCTATGTAATTATTTCATTCCAACCCTCTGGGGTTTTATAACATTTCTGGCAGAAAAATCTAACAGTGTTGAAGATAGTAGTAAAGGGACAGGTTGACTGTCAGATTACAAATCCTTAAAGAGTTCTGACAATATTAATCTTAGGAACATTGAATTTCTATGCTAATAGAACATTAGGAGGAGGCAAAAAAGTAAGCTTTGCAATTCTGTGTGTCTCCTTGTGCTCAAATTTCTTCTTAGACATCCAAAAATAACTCCACATCAAACTAGGCATAGGCAAAACTGATAAATGATAAGTGGCCCTACTTTGACTCAATTGTGAAACATAGAATGCAAATTTCCTCTTTAATTACATATTTTGTGATATTCACTCAGAGCTTAGTTCAAGAAGTTTGTGGACCTTTGGCAGATCTTGGAAGCCTTTTTTCTTGAAAATACATGTGAAGCACTTCAAACCTCATAAATTTTCCTACAGGTCCACATTTGTTATCAGTGTAAATCAAATATTGCTAGCTGGCTAACTACAACTAGATTATTTTTTAATTATGTAGTGAAATATAAGTATAATATATTCTCTTTCACATTTATTGCTGGAAATCCATGAAGCGTCCATATACACTGGAAGTTGAAGAGTATAAGGAATTCTAGATGTAGCTGATACAAAATATCTCCAGCTTTTTATGTATGTGTGGGTATATGATTTTTTAATTTTCTTAAATATATGCTCATATTGGGTGCATATCTAAGTGCATTTTATTTATTTTAAGTGCACTTATTTTCTGTTTCATTTTGCAGTTTTCTTTTAATTTCTCTCAATTTGTAGCCCTGAATTTGTACTTAAAGGTTGATTGTGTAGGTAGTAATAGATAATAAAGTATTGTGTATATTTTGAATTGCATTTGGGCAAATTCTTATGAAATATGACTAAAGTAGCTGACAGGAAGGCAGAGAATTTTCTTTTATGGAAGTATAAAAAACTGTTTTTTTTTCCATCTGATACTCTCCATTAAAAAGGAGAGGAATCAAGAGGTCCTGATTCCATCCATTACAGTAGCAGGAAAAGCCTGGGAAATAGTGACAACTTTTCTACATTTCATTTTCAGTAATCTGTGGAAATATCCTTGAAATCTTATTTGGCAAAATCTTATTACGTTTTCACCAGGATAGTGGAATAATTCTGATGAGGGAAATTCCAATTGGATGTGAGGGAGTGGGAAATGACAATCTGTGTGAATAAGCAACAGCTGTTGAAAGGGGCTATGCAATCTTGATCCTTAGAGACACCCCAATCTCAGCTGGGTAAGTGACTGAACAATCTGGACTAACTTTCAAGCTAGCCCTGCATTGATCTGGCATTTGGACTAGATGTCCTCCAGATATCTCTTCAAAGCTAACGTCGTTAGGATTCTATGAATAGATCTGTCTTTCTATTAACATTCAACCAAGATCTGTCAGATTGTAGTTTCTGACTCACTGAGTAAAATAAACAGATTTAGTACTTTGCACCTGCTGACCATTGTGTCTGGCAAAGAGATTTCAAAAGGTGTTAGAGGAAGCATGGCTTCATAAATGTTATTAAAAATTTATATTAATATATGTGTAAGTCTCCGTACACTATAATAATGCTTTTAAGCTGTAATTTCTTTTAAGATCTAACTTACTCAAACAGTTCAAATGAGTTTTAACAACCAGCAGAACAGATTGTGAAGTTACAATGTTTCCTGTTATAAAATCACAAGCGAAAAGGAATTCCAAATTGTGCTCTTTATCATTTAACTTGTACCTTTGAAGTAAATGGATACCTTTACTATGTCATTCTGTTATGCAAAAGTCTTCCCTAGATAGCAATTTATGAAATAACTTTTTGTGTGTTTGTGTTTTTTTTCTATTAAATTAGCTGAAAAGGAGAAATATTGCATCAGTACCAAGAAGCTTTTTAAAAGTAGTCATTTAAAACTTAAGAATACTCATGGAAATAAAAAAAAAAGAACTGTTAGAATTATTGAATAAAGAAGAAAATCTTTTAGATGAACTCTTTCAAAACTCCTAGAAATATATTTGAGGATTTAGACCTATCTATAGTCTTATTGCTTGGGGATATGTAAGGATTTGAAGTTTATACTGTAAAGTTTCTGGCTTATACTGTAAGTTCTTATAAATTAGTTGTCCTGTAACTGAATATCTTTTGTTGCTGGTAGAATTAATGTAAATGTATAGGCAATCTGCAAAATTATGTCACAAGTTAAGAGGATTGTCCTTTCTTTCCTTAATATCAATATGTTTAAGGTTCAAATACACACTCACTGCAAGTTGGCTGAGATGTAGTAGCCAGAGCTTGTCAGTTATAGAACTAGACTATTTTTGTATTTGTTCTAGATACATTTCCTTACTACTTTTTAAGCTTCAGTTTTACAGGCCAGTGTTCCTGGTAAACCTCTGCATAGACTGCTATAAGATATTGAAAATGAAGGATGTGAAATGAATGTGGGGACTTTTTCATTTTACCAGTTTATACTCCCTTACATAGCTATTCTTTTATTTCGATGGTAGTCTACAGAGGACAAAATCCTCTAATCTGGAAAATAATTGCTTAAAAACACATCTATGAGTTAAATGAAAATTCACTAATATTACAGAAAATATGTTTTCATATTGCAGGTGTTCTATCTTCATAATTGCAACCATAGCAGCTGGCTGAGTTTTCTAGTATTTATTTGGATTGCACATTTTGCGGTTTTGTTAAGGATTATAGAAGACTAATCTGTTACCAAAAATTGCATTAAAAATAGAAAATTTAAGTAAAAAAATTTTAAATTATATACAAATATTCAAATGACTTAGGAATTGTGACTGAACCTGAGATTTAGAAAGAAAATACTTTTCCTACCTATATTAGTGTATTCATTGTTGATACAAATAAGTGCAATGCAAAACTCACACAAGTTTTGTGATTAGATATTGAGTGAAATAAATCTTCTCAAGGCTTCATAACTATTTAATGATTGAGCCATAAATGAGTTAATGATATCTAGCGATTTGATCTGCGAGCCTTTTTGTGCAGTTGATAAATGATCCTACTGAAATGATACAGAAATTGAACTGTAAAGTTGTTAATTGATATCAAATTCTAAACTTTTCTCTGCAGTTTTCCTAGAACTTTCTACTAAAGCTATCTCCATAGCTTTGCTGATGCTGTAATAAAAAAGTCAAGTTTATGGCTTTGTAATTCAGACACTTAAGTTGCCCCAAGATATAGCAGTAACACTAAAAATTATAATTGTGTATTTGGGAAGGGGAGGTCTTCTAAAAGTTTTTTAGTTTTATATTTTTGATCAGGTCTTAGTCTGTGCTAGTGTACCTGTTCCTGCATTGGCAGCCCTTGTGTGGGGTCTAATGAAGCTCTTTGAAACAAGAGCAGCTCAAAGTACCTTTCTGCTTGGCAACTGGATTGGCTACTTTCTGCTCCCAGAAGGACAACCTGGTAAAGGCAAATGTATTACCCTTCAACTCCTTTAGTTTGCCTTTGCTTCTGTGTCATCTAATACATAACAATATATGATGTAAAAATAGTACTTATGCTATTGTAGTATAAGAGAATCTCTGTTTTTACAGGGACAACAGAATTGATAGTTCCCTTTCTAGGTTAAATTTTTAGGTTCCAACCCAACATCCCCATGTATCAAGTGAAATGTCTATTGCTCTGTGGAATATTTATGTGAGTCACAGAAGTGCCAGGAAATTTCAGACTTTAACAGCAGGTGTTGGAGCTATTGAAACTCTTGAGATATTAGTCATCCGATCAATAAATCCTCACCGTCAGTTGAGGTGAAGAGCAGGGATTACTGAATCCCTAAAGGGCCCTTTATCCTACCTTATTTATTTATTTATTTATTCCCTCAAGGATGTTATTTTGGATTTATATACTTGTGACCTGAATAGTCAAATACTTGACTGTTCTTGCAAAGAAGAAGTGAAGCCTCTCAACAGCATGGCACATTGATGTGGATTTTCTGATTATACTCTCAGAAGATACTCGTCAGTTCTCAGCAGCGAGAAATCGCATGCATTTTTTACAAGTCTTCAAACAGAATATGATACTAATGTATAGCCAAGGTAAAGATATCAGGATATACTTTTTAGGAGTTAGAATTCTTTCTCTGGAGATGGTAAGGCTTTTTGGAGAAAAGCAACTCAAATATTTGAATAGAAGATGTTAGAAGAAAATACCAGAAATCACCCTTTGTTCAAATGTTGAATGAAATTGTTGTTAATTTTTGTAAATTTACCTGGCTTTATTAAGCAGTTAATAGCAATCTACTGTTCTGCAATGACACTCACTAACCTTCCTGTTGCATTCTTTCATTTAAAACTTTCTTGCACCATCCTGATGCATTTTAGTTTGCACAAGCTCTGTAGTATATTTGCAATAATACAGTTCTATGACTTGTTTTTTTGCCCTTGGTGTACAATGCAATTTGTGCGGTTGTAGCAGAATTGTGTTTGGTCTCAATGTCATTCCAAAACTTTTGGAAACAGTTGAAACTGGGGGAAAAATTTTGCCTGTTGCTTTCTCATTAACTGATTACTAGTGATCTTAGAATTTCATTTGCATGTTTTCCAGTTTAATTGAGTTGTGTTTCACCCATATCAAATGCATCTGAACTCTTCCATGTTTCCTATCTACTTCCAACCTATGATATAACTATTTTTTTCAAAAGATTTTGCATACTGTTCCCTGGCAAGTCTGTAATGGCCTGTACCACTTTTTTTTTTCTTTTCTTTTTTTTTTTTAAACACCATTTCCTGAATGGTGTTTCCTTATTTTCTATAGTCTCACTCTGAAGCACCTTATGGGTTTGATAGACCATTAAAATATTCTACTATGAGGAATACCTGTTGCCCCATAGTTTAACCAGATGAACTCAGTCTACTTGTGTTCTTATTTCTAAAGAGATCATTTAGTTTCATGCCCTTATTTCTGATTAGGCCACGTATTTATAGTTTCAGAGTCCTGAAATTTGTGATCAGGGCTCTGTGATCAAATATTTGTGATCAAATATAAGCTGGAGCTTATATTTGAGTTGCTTCTACTGAGGAGTAGTCAAGAAAATCTTTCAATTTCTTTCCAGTAAGAATATATTTAAAAGAAGGCTCTCTTAAAAATGATGAAAAATCTGTATTTTAGTGAATACTACCTCTTTTTAACAGCAATATGTCCATACAAAGATTGCTCAATCATCAACTAATACTATACATTTTGTCATAAATTATTAATTTGTTATTACGCAGCCTGATCCAGTTATTATAGGTAACTCTAGATTCTTTCAGTAAATCACTGCCATCTTTGGAGACTGACTGATTTTAGAAAATCAGTTCATGCCTAGAGCTGATACTAAAAAAAAATCTCTATACTTATATATAAGGGATATAAGTATATATGAGGGATATAAGTATATTTTCTCTATATATATGTGTATATATATTCTATCTCTCATATATGACGGATAGAAAAACTTTTGAATACTTTTGAATTTGGATTGACTTCACTCACCCCGAAATTACAGGTATCTGTTTGATATGCTCTAATGTGCCTTCTTCCTCTTTTAAAATAGATAGTGTAATGGAAAACAAGATGACAGCTGCACTTAACAGGCAGTGTTGGCATGAATCTGATATTGTTCAAGCTACAAAACCATGGCAGTCCTTTTCTGAAAGTGTTCTGTATGCAAGCACATGTATAAATACATTTAAGTGTAAACATATGTTGAAAAGTCTACTTAATCATTTTTTCACTGTTTTTTTTTCTTTTTTTTTTTCCTGTTCACTAACATCACACTGCTATTTTCACATAGAATTCCAGGCTTTTTACTTGTCCATGCTTAAAGAAACTAACCTGAATCATATTTTGATTTTCGGGATATTTTAGTAAAGTTGTATGTTATTGGATAATTAACATTGTATGTTTTGTGGTAATTAACATGCACAATACTGCACTGTAAAATAGTCTTGCAGTAGAGGGAAAGGATTTGCTAGGTTCCCAAGACAGCTGTGTGAATAGCCTTTGTAGTTGGTTGTTCCTTCACTAAAATATAAGGTAATAACAGTAGGCTACCTTATTCTCCTAAAATTACTTTACTTTGGTGTTAGCAGTGGTACTTGGAACTTTTTTTGTGCGTTATTGGACATGTACTGCTTCTTCAACACCTGCTGGTCTAAATTACTTAGAGACGTTGGGAGTATACTTGCTTTCACAGGTATTTCTAACAACTAATTGCCTGTGAAAATTCATTTGGTTATTTGCAGCTTGAAATGACAGGAAGTAGATGGAAGATATTCCCAGCTCACTCACCTCCAATTTTCAATTCTATTGTATTGAGCTTTAGCATGTAGACTATATTGCTGCTCCATTGACTACTCTATTAATAATTAAATAATTTAGATTTGTTTTCTATATGGAATGAACTGTATGCTATATTGCATGTATCATTTATGGGTTTGTATTAAATTATACAGTGGGAAAAATTGTTCTAGTTAATTGGAATGAATAATAATGGCATGTGCTCTGCTGAACTTGCATTATTATCTCTGTATAATCAAGGTCTGGTATTAAGTGGTGTAGCTCTTTCAGTTCAACAGAACTCTTACTTCCAAATAGGAATTCTGTCAGGATTCAATTCCAAGAGAGGCCAGACCTCAGGGTCTGCAGGGTAGGGATTTCTTAAACTATGCATGAGCCCTGGACAACCTGTAACTTATTATCCAGGTGGCTAACGAGTGATCAACCAGGCCCCTTAGTCAGATGACCTCTCTCTGTTTGGATAATAGAAAATGCCTACACAGAATTTTAGGCAAATCCAAAGATTTTGGTTGTGCTTCCTCATATTGCTTATTGCGTTGCAAATGCACGCACCTGATTTGCTTTGGCCATCTGATTGTTGTCTTTGTTTCCAGCTTTGATGAATATATGATTAAGTATATATTGTAGCAATTCAGCTACTAAGCTCCAGTGATTTAACAAAGAAAAAAAAATTACCTACTTACAAAAGCAACTCACAAGATTATTTCGCTTTATATATGTATACCCTGTTTGCAAAATATTTCAACATCAAAGTTTCAGTGGCTCAGTGCCTACAGGGAAATAGCTTAACAGCTGCAGAGTTCTGGAAATTGAATCCACTTGGGGATTTTGCCTTATATATTTAAAAATAAATCTTTAAAAATAGTTTCTGTACTGTAAATTTAAGAAGGCTGCTTTATTTTCTGTTGAGGATTCTCCTTTGTTTATAACCTTAATGAATAGCTGAATTCTTTCAGATTTAAGTGGCTTAATTATTACATATTTCTATAGTGCCTCTGCTTACATCAGTTTTATATCTTTGTTTCCAGTTCAGAGCAAAACAATTTTTGAGTAGGATGGTTAATGATGCCTTATTATACTTCTTCTCCTAAGTCCCCATATCCCAATTACTGGGATACAATTTTTTCTTCAAGCAATAAATATATAACCTTATCACTGAACCTAAACTGCATGACTGTGTGCTTTATGTCATCAGATTCCACCTACCAACTTTCGAGAAATTTACTTGTTAGGCAGAGATCCAGAATATGCAGATACTTTTCTCAGTCAGTCTAGCAGCAAAACTGTATAGATCTTAGCTGCCTTTAACACAGAACCTTTGAGTGTTAGTATCACCCGGGACAAGTCTAGAGAAATAATAGCCAAAGGAAAAGAACTAGGTTATGCTGCAGTGTTTAAATACATGAGGACATAAAAAAACTAACTTGTAACTGCAAAACAGAGCTAAAAAAAGATGGTCTAGATTTGCTGCAAATAATTCAAAACAGCTTTTCCCAGTACAGCACTTAAAAGAAATAACATTTGATTTAGTAGTGGTTATGAGTGAAATTACCTGTATTCTTTGTTGTGAGCAAGCTGGTACTTGGCTCCCAGCTTCATAAATTAATGCTGCTAGGTGTTTCATCTTTAGCATTTATTGGTCTATGAATTTATCCCACACGGATATAGAAAAGTTCTTTATATTCTGGGAAGTAATCCTACCTATTTTAAATTATGGACCATAAATGATATCAGGCATTTTAAATGATACCCCAATCATGTTGTGATAAACATTTCATTTATGATTTGTATCTTGTACTGTACTTCTCTTTCATCATATCTAAGAAGTGTACTGATTGCCTGAATTTTATAGTGAGTCCTGCTATTCATACTCCATTTTTGAAATAGGTTGTTGTTTTGTACTGGATCAATTATTTCTGAGAAAAAAAAATTGATAGAAACAAAATCTTTCACTCTTTTAAACTAAATTGTAGGCACTTTAATTGCTTCAACATTGCTTTTTCATGCAGCAATCGAGTTTTGACTAAACTCGATATTAAAGAATCTCAGGGATTCCTTCTTTTGGGAAAGAGATAGTACTATAGCTAGGTGCTTTGTGTCATATTTAAGCCTCTGGATATAGTATCTTTTTGCCTCAAATGCAGACTTCCCATCTGCCCTGTCAGGTAAGCTCCAGGCACACCATCCATTTTTCATGTACTCTGCTTTCTGCAGGAAAGTAGCCTGGACCAAAGGGCCCAAGAGCAACCACAGTTTGTTCTAGCAGGAGTGGAGACCACAGCACTGAACTGATCTGCTGTCATTGTTCTGTCTTGTTTTCTTTGGTTTACAAACCAAGCACTGCTCAGTTAAGGTCAGCAATTTCATTCTTAAGACCAAGAGCTGGAGATTGAAGTCTAAGATCACAACATGTGAGTTCACTAGAAATGGTCCTTAACTTCTTCCCTGCCCTTTCTCTTTTTTACATAAGTGTGTAATTTGATTTTATTTTTGTAGATTTTGTGGTTATTTTCCCTTCCCTTTATCTTTCCCT
>JAUBOD010000059.1:3040706-3056163 GCA_032353885.1 Nothura maculosa
CAGGAACTTCTGTTTGCAACCTTTTTCTGCATTAGGAAATAATGTATTTAAACTCAATGAAAATGATTTTGTGTGATTTAACAACTAAACAAAAATACCATGACAAATTCGCGTGCAAAAAAAATCATTAAGAGGAGATTCAGTTCATTCAGGTGGCTGATTTTCCTTAGGTTCTTAGGACAAGCTGCGGATGTTTCAGAGGTAGATTGAGTTGGATTAGCACAGTTAGATTTTGCTTTCACTATGGCCTTCTGAATTCTTTGGATAACTGAGTACCTCAAATTTTACACTCAAATCTTGCGTATGGGAAACAAGGAAGTAAACCTTTGAGAGAGGGAGAGAGAGTATGTGCCAAGAATTCATTGTTAAATACTATTAAGTTAAATGCCATTTGTCCCTTTCCTTTGTTATCCCTAAAACTAGTTTTATCTAACTCTGTCTACATTTCTGCAGTTGAACATGATTGAGTTGTTTGTACCTGTGGGGTCTCCAGTGGCAGCCTGTACCCCATCTCTTATCATATGCCTATAATCCTCTTTTTCTCACCTGGTATCTCCACTTTTCAAGGCCCTTGTTATCAGGTCTGTATTTCTCTACACTGGAGTCATAAATGTCAGATTCTACTTAGAATAACTGTTTGTTACTGCTGTCGGCATAAAACCATGATTGTGCCACACAAAGATAAAACGGATCAGCAGTAGACATCTGGTCAGTTAGAGAAATTGCTGTTATAGCTGAAACTTATATTTTACTTGTTGCAAATAAAACAAAACTGCGGCAGGTCAAGTTCAGACAGAGCAAGGCTGACAAGCCTCGTGCTGAGGCCTTGCACATTCAGCACAAAAGATATGACCCGGTATTAACATCAGCAGTGGTGTATTCCAGAGCTGCATAGTTGCACATAAGCAGTTTTCAGGACTCTCTGTTGTTAATATGCAGTTTTGTAAGTAGCCACTTGAGGAAGGCTGAATACAAATTTTGGGTTTTATTCCTATGGAATTTTACTCATGTGCTATGTTTAATCTTCTTTCCCTGCAAAACCCTAAGGCATTTAAAATGGTATGCATGGAAGGCAACAGAAAGGTCTCAACTTATTTTCAGCAGGTTTGGTTTAATTTCATGTTGCCTCTATTATTTTTCATTCTCTCATTTTCACTAAACAATCTATTGATCTTACACTATGGAAACAGACATTCATTGAAATAAGCAGTGCTTAATATTAGCTCTTTCTCCAAGATAGTCCATAAATCGATTTGCTGCATCAGAAGAGATTCCATTAATACATTTATCAATTACTACAATTACATTGTTATATTCATTATTGTTACTAAATAATTAATTTTACTGCCTATCTACAGAAAGGCTACAAAGAAAATACTCTTAAAAATGTGAGCCAGCACTTCACTGGTGGCTATGGCATGAGCTTAACATAGTATTTTTCATGATAATGGGGAATGTCAGTAGAATAGAAAGCACAGTCTGTGAGGAAAATGTAATAATATTCCACATTGTCTGTACCTAAGAACTCAAAGAAACATAATAAATAAAATAATTAAATGTCAATATTTTCCACAGTAGTAGGAATCTCAAGTATACACAGATTTTGGACATAGTCCTATTAAAGGATCATATTTCCTAGTTAGGCCTTTGTTTTGTTTATTATGGGATCCAGATGGAAGATGATGATGATAATAAATTTAACTAGTATGTGTGGAAGGTTTTAAGGCATCCCCTAAAAATTCAGTGAGTTGTTTTGTTTCTTTCAGTATACAAATAATTTCATATACTCTGCTGCCTGTCCTGCTGCCCTACAAGGGATCATGGTATGCTCTTAATTCATTTTAATACTTGGACACAGTTGTGTGTTGTGGATCTATAATGAGATTTTCAGAAATATAGATTCATCATGCAGTATAAGCAGTAAAAAATCTGCATGAAAGTAGTTACTCACACACATGAGGAAGCCCTTTTTAAACTTCAGTTTTTCAGCTGTTAACATTTTTTCTAAATACCAAACCTGTCAAGTCCACTTGAAAGATTACTCGTTTATACCATTTAATTTTATGCTCCCAAACTGTTTTAAAGTGATGAGAGTGCAAAGAACTTAGAATTTAAAAGTAAAAGTTTATTTTGGATACCCTTCTGAAAACACTCCTACACAGGGACACTGCCTGCCAAGGTTGTTCTAGAAAGGATGCTGAGAGCTGAATTGCAAATGCTAGAATCATTGTGCAGTAATGCAAGCTCTGAAAAACCTCTGGTAGCCAACCAGTTCCAGGTAGCACTAGGTTTGTTTCTCTAGCTAAGTGAGGCTTATGGTGTTAGAATTGAATCTGAAAATACACACTGCATAGCTAGCTCTGAATTTAGTTATTTGTTTCTCAGCTGTATTAGTTCATTTCTATGTGGGTTTGTAGAGGTGGATTGGAGGGTAAGGAATTAAAGGGAGTATATTGGCACTTCTGACTGATGAGAGATGCTTATCATCCCTTTTTAAGTCTCTTAGATCCCCAGCTATTTCCAGAATACCTTGCCTACTCTGCTTTTTGCATCTATAGGCTACAAGGAGCTTCTGTCCTTTCACTGTGATAACCCACAAAGTTAACTGGAGTTTTGCCTCTTTATTAAATTATTGTATTTTTTATATTGTATGGAAACCTATGTACTGCTATTGGAAAAGAAAAGCTCTTCTTTAAAGTTTTATTTACAGATATTTTTAAATATCATGTTTTCACAAATCTATGAAATGCCTTAAGTGCATGAGAGAAATGCATGAAGTTCTATTAAATTTTCATTTTAGATATATACAAATTCAGAAAATTAATGAAAAATTTCTCTCTGTTAAATACTGGTTGAACTGAAAGAAAGCTTAACTAACAGGCACAATTCTTAACTCTAGTTTATAAGGCAAATCTTGCCTTAAAATTTTTGTCAAAAACTGCCCACAGGTACGTAATAGCTGAAAAGAATACAGGGAGCCTTAGAGCTTTCCCTGGCTCTGATTTTTATTTTCATGGTTCAGTTTTCCTGATGTATAAATTAATATCAATAATTCCATTTTCGTGACAGGAACATAAGAAATGGCTCACATTATAAATGAAAAGAGAAGATGCCATGGTTAGCTGTGACCAGCAACATAAAAGATGGTAGAAAAAGATGGAAGAATTGAAAAACATAATTTCATATAATAAAAAACATGCTAAGAGAGGAGAGGTTCTGTAACAGGCATAGAAAAGGTTGGAAAATGGTTGAGAGGAATGTTTTACAAAAATGGTAAAGGAAAGGGAAATTTGATTCTGTAAGGAAAAGGTTACAGTTAATTCAAAGAAAAATATATGAAACAAAAATTCCTGCTGCCTCATACTAAGCAGTTGCCCTATTACAAATGCTGATTGTTTATACTGCTAGAAGAATATCATGCTTTACAGATAATTAAGTGCAGCAACAGCAGCAACAGTTTTTGCATGATTTTTTTCTCCTGTCAGTATCAAGGATTTTAATATCTTTGGAAAACAAACTGCATAGCATGGCAATCTCAATGAGAGAAACAGCTGATATTGGAGTTTTTATATAAAACCATCCATCCTAATTTTAAGACAAAACAACTGGACATCAAAAAATAACAAGGCATAAGAAAAAATAGCTCACCTGTTTGAGCTATTTAAGTGTCTTGCTTCTGTTTCAGGTGTTTTTGAACACTGAGCAGTGTCAGTCAGAAAAAGAGGGGTAACATTAAGAGAGTTGGAGGAGAAAGACAATAATTATATTTCAGGTTTGTGAGGCCATCATTAAAACATGCGTGCTGTGACACAGTCCTACTCTCTTTATTTCTGTCCCTGTTTGGGTTATTTTATCTAAATAGGGTATATCTAAAATTACACTGTAAATTCATTGGCGGTAAGTTTGGGGTATTTGTTTATTTTGTAAGCTGCCAGCAGTTTTGGCGTGCTGTAATAATAATGTGCTGATCTCATTAGTTGGAGGATATGATATTCTCATACAGGCAGCAGCATGTGTTTGGTTTGCTAACAACCTATCTCAAAATTGCTTCATTTTCTCCTATTGCCTGCTTCCCTCCCCATGTAAACCCACGTGCACATAGACATTCATACAAATACTGTTTCATAGGACTTCAATCCTTCTTGTCTGCTGAATGAGTTCAGGCTCAGGGTCCAAACGGGCAATATTTCAATACTGTTTGGGAATGAATAAGTTATAGGGAAGCATGAATATTATGCAGTTGCGGTCAGGCTTACAAGGAGATAAAGGTACTTGGTATCTTCGAGGATGTGCTCAGAAATTCAGCCTACTTATTCCTAACTCCTACAAAGCTTGTGATAAAATCAGCGCAGCTACAGCCTGCAAGTCTCTTGAGTGCCTGCAGTTTCTAAGGGCTCTGATCTCAGCATCTGGCTCAGTGGGAGTTTTGCCTTGTGTGGTACTGAGTTTCTTCATCTCCTGTTGACTTCAGTGAGAGTTGAAAGGTGCTCAGCAGGTGATGGCAGATATCAGTGGAAATGTAAAAGCCCAGATCACTTTGAATATTTAAGCATTAACACAGGGAAAGATTAATTCTATCTCAGGAGTGAGAGGAGGCATGTTACGCTTACGCCTACCTATCAACAGGCTGCCTCCAAAATGGGCAATCCTACTTTTTTTTCCCTTCTCCATCTAGTTGCTTATCTCCTTGAAAATATTTATGTAGGAGGAGTGTCTGTGTGTTTGTTGTTTTGTTTGTTTTCACTTGCTTGCAGTGTGACTATTTCTGCGGTCATAAGAGTGCGTAAAGGTGACATGAGAACATGAAAGAGGAGCTGACCCTTTTCCTAGAATATGGCCATTGATTCCTCCTCAATATCATTTGAAGCTGTATCCAGTGACAGAAGGGAGGAGAGCGCTCTCAGAATTCTGATTATTTATTTACTTAACTATGGGTGGGTTTTCAACTATTTTAGTTGGTAAGTATCACAATGTTGAAGTCCAGACAACTTTGTCAGGTCACTGCCTAAACTTTACATTCTTATATGTGTTTAGAGATTTGCTTTTGCTGCTACAGAGCTTCTCTGTATTTCTGGATGAATCCTGGGAATTAAAATATTTTATATACTTCGGGGCATAAGAGGAAGCTGTCTAGAAATACAGCTAAATTTAAAGCTGAATTTTTTTGAATCATGGCTAGTAACACTTGTCTTTTGAAGTTTCTGCCTTTGACAAGAAAAATACCATAAACTTCCTTCAAAAAGCATTAAAAGTATGCAAATAAATCAATTAGAAATTTGAAAGTAGATGAATCTTCTCTTGGTAATCCAGAAGGACTCTGTTCATATTTTGTTCTAAATATATAACTCAGTAAGTTGGTTCGTTTTTCAAATGATACTATATGAAATGGAAAGTTGTCAACAATCATTTTCAGGGATTTTTTCATTTTTCCTCTATCACAATTTTAAAATACATACATACATAATCAATAAATCTATCAGTACTCTCCTGACAATTTCCAGAGACATTGCTGTCATGGAATGAGTGGTGGTGGGGATGAATGACACAACGCACTTTACTCGTGTGAAATATGTAGAAATAGGTTTTATTGATATGGACAATGGTTTCACAAGATTTTATGGCAAGGTCTCCTATTATTTACTGAATGGAATGCAAGAAATACATGGAATTATCAAGGAGACCCTTTCATTGAATCACAGGGTCCAAATTGGACCCCGTTGCTTTTAAAACTCCTTCTGAGAGAAGTCTTGGTGCAACTGGATCCAATCCTATTGCTAGATCTGGTTAAAGGTTTATGACTAAGGAATGTTGTGCACAGTTATGCCAGTAAAGTTTACGAGCTCAGAGAGTGCTATAGTCATTTATCACTTATCTGTTGGGACAAGGATCTCTCAATCCCAAGGAGTATCCTTGAGAGAGATCGCTGCTCAAGCAGAGATCCTGACCTGCAGTCCACTGCTATGTAAGGAGAGCTCAATGGGCTCTCTGGCTGTCCTCATGTTTATGGAATAAGATGATTGACTTACAGTCATTGTTGTAGCAAAATTAGCCTCATCTTCCCTTCAGAATGCAGCCATCAGGACTGCTATTGATGGTTAATGTCTGAGTGAGGGAAGAAATCAAGGAGGCAACTACCAGGATCAGATAATGTCACTGGTGGTTATCACCTGAATGGGGCTAAGTATGAAAGGTCAGGTTGAGCTGGGGAAGGAGCACACCCAGCACAGATACAACTGTCATCCTACAGGTAACTCTGGGTGGCTGAAGCAATTACTTGTTATGCAATATTCTGTAAAGTATGTTGTTCTTTGTTTTATGCTATTTACCTTTCCTTTCACTTCCTGGTTAAAGCCAGAATTGGCAGTATGAAAATTAACTTGTTCAGGATTCTAGAAGCCACTTTCTCTGCATATAGCAAAAGTAATCTGTATAATTTACAGTTAGCAACCCTGGTAGTACCATCCTTAAAGTATTTGGATTTTTTTTTTTTTCAGAAACAGTGCATACATCTTTTGCTCTTAGTTCTCTGAGGTTTTCTTTCTTATTGAAATCCAAAAAAATATAATTCATATTTGAGGTTAATGACAAAATAAAAAATCAAAAATCACTTTGAATCAAAACCAAAACATTATTATATTTGATTATATTTGAATCAAAACCAAAACATCAAAACCAAAATATTATTTCACATTGTTTACTCAAAGATTCAGATTGTGATGTTTATTGATACTGGGAGACAACAAATTTTTTTCTTCCAAGGATAATCTTTGCTCCTTCAAGAGAGGGTGATAGCTCTTAATTTTTGGTAAATATATTGCCATAGTTTTTACAAAACTAGAAGGACCAATTCTTTCTAGAAGGACCAATTCCTTGAAAGCAACTATGTATACCTCTGTGCAATGAAAGACTTAGTGCTTCCTTCCTGCAGAAATGCAAGCATATCCAAATATTAGTGATGGACTTTTCTCTTTGATAAACGTATCTCATACGGTTTGCTTACCTAACCACTTCCAGTTAAATTTGATTGGTTCTTCTAGTTCTTTCATACTACTGTCATCTACAATCTCTCACTTTGAAGGTGGCAGATGGCTGCACAGATAAACATTTCTAATGACTTTTGATTTAACTGATTACTGATAATTGTTTCATTCAGTGAATGCTGAAAAACTGAAGAATTCATATGAGTAAGAGTTTGCAAGCCTGGGTTCATTCAGTTTAATTCAGCCATCTAAATGTTACCTGTCACTTTTCCTAGTCACCAAGACTCTGCTTAAATGAAAAGAAAAGAAAAAAAAAAGGCTGTCAGAAGGTTCGTCCCTTCCATCAGAGATACCCGCAGAGAAATCCTAGGCAACGAGCTCACACTGCCTGTTTTAAAGATGATTAAATTTAGATGAGGAGAAAACTTTTCCCATCTATTGTACATTTGCTATAAAGAGAGAGATGAACATTGACCTTGCTGAAACAGGAGCTGTGCCCAGCTAACTAGATCAGTAACTTTTTTTTTATAATGGTAAATAAATACTGAATCTCACTATCCAACTCTAGAACTCTGCAGCTAATCAAAGTTTGTCATTAGGAACTTCATCAAAGGCTTTCTAAAAATATAAATAAATAATGTCATCTCCTGTTAAGATTTGTAAGCTCCACTATAATATCCACAAAGCTAGACTAGTAGAATTCATGCCATGCTATGCTACTTATCTCTTATTAAATTATTGCTATCCCTTAGAGGCATGTTCTGAAATACTTTCTACCTACTCAGTTTTTCAGTGCTCTCTCTCATTGCTAATTACCAAGAAAGTTATAGGTGACATATGACCTAAATCTTAAAAGTAGTGTTTTCCACTCTTTCAAAAGCAGCTTTGTCTTTCTGCTGATTGTTTTGAAATATCTTTTGTCTGACGGGGTGGCCTCAAAGCATGTGTGTGTCATGAATCCTATTTCTTTCAGTGAGTTTAGAGATCAAATTGGGAGGAGCAAAAGCAAGAAAGCAAAGGATATAGAATGGATTCTAAAAGCTGCCTACTTGAAGCCCTTTTTTCTTCAATTTACTGCACGTGTGGAACATCCCACACAACTTGGAACAGCAAACATAGCCCAGGGTGCCTGGCTGTGAAACACCAAGTGTAGTGTAGTTTGCTTTGTTCTTCCCAGGCCAAATTCACCCAGAAAGAGATAGACAGGTCAGCGAGAACTCAGAACGCTAGCAGAAATCTTACCACCAAATCCTCTTTCTCTAGTTTTTCCAGTGAGCACAATTCATTTTCTGTTTACAAAACAGTTCGAATGAGGGATGAAGTTTGGCTGCAAGCATATATGGTAAAAATAGAATTTCGTCCCATGAGTGAAAGACTCTTTCCATAGCTGCATTAGCAAACACTTCTTTGTTGAAAAACAGAAATCTGTTATTCCTCCTCTCTCTCAGAGGAAGAATTCTGGCACTATGAAAATGACACTTTTCTGTTTCAGTGATTCAATAATTCTAGCACTTTGCCTTCCGAGTTCTACAAATAACTCACTAAGTGCTCCAGAAAGTTTTGTGGAACAAAAATAAAGGTGCGACCAAAACTAATGTCTTGCAGTTTGCTCATCCTGACTGCCTTGGCGTGGTGTGATGTGCCAGTTACAAGTCTTTTGCTTTTTATTTTTCTATTTTGAAATGATATGTTTTTCTCTGATGGACAGAGATCAACAATGTCTAAGCAGTCTTTAAAAATCTACTTTGTGATCAAGGACAAAACGCAAATTAGAACTCTGTGCCATTATTAATGAAAGCCTTTGAAAACATAGTCTTTAAACATGATATTTATAGGGCTTTAATAATTAGTTATGTCACTTCATATAAGCACATACTTATATGTGCTTATATGCACATAATTATATGTGCTTATATGATACTTATAAGGCTTTAAAAATTAGTTATGTCACTTCATATAAGCAGATGCTTACATAGATTTAGTTGTGTTAATAAAATAGTTTAATTCTATTGCTTTCATTTTAAGAAATGAAAGCTATGAAGAAGGTAGTGTTTATATGATTTTTGATTTATTCACAAAATTGAGAATAGGAAAGTTCATTTTAATTATCTAGAATTTTTAGGCTTTATTTCATTCCTTAATGTGTTTTTCTGTGGCCTGCCCCAACATTCAGCCACATATGTTGCCTTACAAATAAGAGAAAGGGAGTCTTTCTGTTTCTATAAGGGGGAACTGCAACTGTTTTCTCTTGTATTCACTTGCAAGTTTTGCAGAGAATATTCTTCCCAGAATTATATTTAAAAGGAGATTTGATTTGGACACAAGTCACCTCAGTGGCATGTTATTTTCCTTTTGCTATCACACCAGTTGAGATCAGCAACATAGGATTTGATAGATAGAGTTATAGGGGTTTGGAGTTCAATTGTTATCACTAAATAAGTTTTTTAAAATTCTGAGGTGATTTCCTACCACCACTGCTCTGCATCCCTCATGAATTGTGGGCTGCCAAGGGGACAGGTATCCTGCAACTGGAAAAAGCTAAAGTAACATCATGTCAGCAGCCCTGGCACCAATGTAATCTTCTTAGGCTAATCAGTCCCTCTGTTATATTGGCAGTCTGAAATTGTGGCCATCCAAAAGTTACTCGAATTGAATTATGAGGCAATAGAAACTGACCCAAGGTTAGAAAGGACGAACATGTTTGACATCTCGAGCTGAACCCTCTGCTCACTTTGCTCTAACTGATTTATTAGAAAACTCAGGCCTTGGCCGAGATGGGACCACAGGCTGATTGTAAACATCATGTTGTTTAATTTATGGGATGGCAACCTAATAAAATTGGTCACCGTTTAATGAAATAACTATGTAAATAAATAGCTTCTGATTACCCAAGCCAACAAAAGAGAAACAGCATAAAACGTGCTCTCTTCCTGTGTTCATTTCCAGGCACTGTTCTGTTCTGGCCTGAGAGAAGGACATTGCTTGAGGAGGAGGAACATCTTGTAAATGACAAAATCAGTATGTGAGACTCGATGAAGAAAGGTAAAGCTGTTTGGGAAAGGTGCTCTGGGCAGCAGAGTTTTCCAGCTCACTGAAAGATTTTTGGTACATTTTGTTTTGGAACTTAACGTTATGAAAACTTAAAATTATATTTTCCAATTTATTTTAGAAGTTGTATTTTTTGATAGAAATAGGTATAGTAGAGTTGCCTCATTGTTACTTTATCATACAATCATTTATGTGAATTAAAAACATTGGTATATCAGAAATAAATTATATCTTCTATGAAAAAGATCCAGATGATTCAAGTTAAATATATTAACACAATATTTCACAAAAAGATAACTCATGATACGTCATTTATTTCCATGAGTTATAGATGACCTCCTAACTCATGAGTGATAGAGCAAAACAGACCTTGAAGTGAGTTATGAAAAGTCATCAGCAGAATTAAATGCTGTATTCAGAGTAAGCCTGCTCCACCACTTCTGTTTATGGAACACTAGTTTCATCTGTAGAATGCATTGATTGACTGTAATATTTTATATTAAGCAGTGAAGCCACATGAGTGCCTTGGTTGAAGCATGAGTGCTTGGTTGCATTGACATCAGTTGGAAAATAATGAACGAGCATGCAGGGAAAGACTAGTGATTGGCTGTGCTGTAGCTGTTACTTTTGCCCTTGACATTTTTATTACTAACGTGGTGGGTGTGGAAACAGTGCCAGGTGGACAGGAAGGAGGAGGTTTGCAAATTGCTCTTAACTTTTGGTAAATTCCTTGTCAAACCATTTCCTAGAATTTGTAGGTGCCTCAGTTGAACAGAACCAGTAGACAGCAGAACTGGAGGAAACCAGCTGGGAAAGAGCAGAGAATTCCATTTACTTTATAGACAGCTGGAGTGTCTTTGTATGCATCTCCTGCACTGCCTTTATTTTATTAGGGCCAAACAGATATCAAATTGAGAGCTCAGTCAGTCTAACCTCTCTACATGGTAAATGGAGATAACTCACCTAAAAACGGACTTATTTTCTCAAGGAGCCTAATTTGGTACAGTGATTATACAGGAAACCTTGAGCACATAAAACTTGATAGAGCTTCAGTGCCTCACAAGACCTAGTAAAGATGCTGCTAAAACTGGACTTCAGCATGATGCTCCATCAAAAAGACTGCTGCAAATATTAAGCAAAGAACGAATGAATGTGCTGATAATATGTAATACTGCTGATACTGATATGAGAATGTGTACTGAATGCTAAAATTGGAATGGGAAAAGAAAGGAAAAGGTTATTAAAGCTTTATGTAGACACATACACAAGAAAAAGCTTATTCTGTATGGTTTCACAAGGAAGCAGAAGTGGCTTGTCCACTTTAAGGGGGACAAACATATTAAGAGCTAAAAGGCTGCTTAAGCTAGCTGAAAAAAATGTAGTAATAAGAACTCTTGGCTGGGAGCTGCTGCCAAACATATTCAAATGAGAAATAAGGCACCATTTCATAGCAGCAAAGGTATTTAACCTTCAGAACAGAAAGCCAAGGGCAGTGTTGGATTCTCTATCTTTCTGCCTTCAAATCAAGACTTGATGTTTTTCTGTAATATGTTAAGCATAAACTACTGAACTGAGTACAATAGAAAATGGAATTTAATGACCTATGATATACAGGGTCAGGATAGATAATCTAATGGATCCTTCCTACACTGAACTATATGAAAAAGTTAATGGGGCTGCACCATTTTACAGAGGAAAAGAATTTATCTTTATGTTCATTACTCAGCACTTTTTTCCTGGTTTTTTTCTGCTCACCTGTGTAAACTCATGTTTACATCCTTTGAATCTTTTATTGCATGTATTTGTAAGCAAAGACAAGAGGCCTGTCAGTTCCTCACAGTTAGCTGTTTTGCAAAACCATCTCAATTTTTTTTTTTTTTTTTTTTTTGGAAAACATTAATGCTAGTTAGTATTTGGCAATGAGGTCTTTCTACTAGGGTCTTTGTGTTCCTAATTAATTCAGATGTAATCATTCACTACATCTTTATTCTTGTACTTCCCCTCCTCTGAGTCTCTAAGGTTTTTGGTAATTAGAGGGTTGGAATTACCAATTCTTGTAAGCTTTGGGAGTGGCAAGGAAAGGTTACCTTCTTTTTCTAAACTCAACTTTAAACAGAATTTTATTCTCATGTCTCGCCTTCCTCTGGAGGTCTGTACAACCTCCCTAGTGCTAGACTTAGGTTATTTTCCCTATCTAGCTTAACCCAAGATTGATTCATTATATTTCTCTGAGGCTCACTGTAGCAGTTTTTCAGTTCTGATTTTTCTCCTGGTACACACAACTCTACTTACCTTCTGTCTCTTTTGTATTTTTGTCTTCCAGAAGGAAGATGCTGGAAGGCCTGTGTTTAAATTAGAATTAATATCCTTCTCTGGGAATAAATCATATATCTCATGTAAGTACTACACTGTCATGCATTTGATTACCAGATGTTCATCTTTTGAATATCATATTTCTGTAATGACATCTCCAGAAACAGCACCATCACTACACACTGGCTTTAAGGACACCACGTGAATATTTTATAGCTTTGCTTATGGAAGATCTTACTAAGGTGTCTTTTATGTCTTGGTTGCCTGGTAAATTAATTGCCTGTTGCAATTGCTCAGCAAGTTTATATAATGATTTTCATTGATTCTATTTCATTGGTTCTTAGCCTCAGCTGACTTTGCTGCAGGATTTTTATACTCTTTTTATTCCTGTTCTGAGGTTATTTATAAATAGTGGTGCCCCACAATGTCACTGTTTTGGTCATGAGCCAATTATTTTCACAAACAGAATTCTAATTTTGATATGTTGAAATTTCAGTGATGGACTGAACTTGTTTATATTGTCTCTGGTCAAGTTGTTCTTTTTATTTATTTTTTTTCAATAATCAACAGGAAGGAAAAGTAAGCCATTCTCATACCACAATTAAGTTTCCACATAATTTACATCATATAACAGTTGTATTCCTAGAATTGTTTCTGATATGTCTAGTGATCTAATTCAAATGTTCATTTCTTCACATCCCCAAACTGCTGTGCAATTTGTCAATATTCAGGAAGACACAGAAGAGCACAGAAATGCAAGCTCAGGTCACCCATAAAGTCTACCTGAGGAAAAAAGAGGTTCTTTTGAGTTTTTTTAATTTTTTTTTTTCATTTTTAGTGTAAGTATGGGAAGGTATAATTTTGTAACAGTAAAAGATTATAATAGAACAAGGTTAAAATGCCAGTCTTTTTCATACCATAGATATGACAGTAAAGATAACATTGAAATTGAGTGCATATATTAAGACTAGGGAGTGGTGTGTTTATAAAAATGTAATACAAAGTAATTCTGTAGTATTCTATATCACTCTGCTTATTTTGTTTCTTCACATAGAATAGCAATATTAACATATTAGCAGCCAGACCTCCATTACCCATCATTTCATAGGAGATTGTGCAAGTTAATTGAAAGTAGGTCCGATGTTCTTTAGTGTAAACATGCAAAATGAATGATGCCTGGTTTACCAGGTTTACTTTTTTTCCTATTCTTTTTAATATAGTAAATCTAGGACATTTAGCTGTGGGTAGTATTTTTTTTCTGTCAAATAATTGTTGAAGAACTGTTTTCTTGATAAACATTGTGGTAAATATGCTTTATTCTTTGGCTAATATCATAGAATTAAAAAGATCCTATATCAGAGAATTATTTGGTAGTCCATTTCTGAAATATCAATATATAAAAACAACCAAATTATCCATTGAAATATATGTTTAAAAGGAAACCACACTAAACCTTCCCCAGCAATTCACAACATTTAATTTAATTTTGAAATGCTATTGAGCATCAAGCTGATGTTTTCCTGGAACTGTGCCATAACCACAGGATCTCACTTCTGAGCACTAACATTTGGTTTCAAGCTGATCATTTCCTTCTTGTTTTTGTTTTTTCTTTTCACAGCTGCATCACTTTGCAGTTATCTACTCTAAATTTCATCTACAGGGAGAGTCTGCAGTCAAACCATCCTTCCACAAATCAAGGCAATTCATGACAGCACAAGCTATCTGAGCCATGCACCAGAGAAGCTCACCTAAGACTAAATACAATTTCTTCTGAGAGAAGAGGCAGCTACTTTCTACAGTAGATTTTTCATCTCTTGTAATGAGCTGAATCATACGGATTATTTTTTTACTTTGGAACAGTACTTGTTTAAAGTAGAGTAAGCACCAGAAAAAAAGCAAATTTAGAGTCTGAGTTTGTTGCATCTTTTCCTTTTCCTATTACAAAAATGTAAACGAAAAATGCTGTTTTCAGCATTTTCTGTTCATTTATTGCAGTTCTTCATAAGGATAATAAATACCTAATTATTTACTTCAGAGCATTATGAGGATTGCTTAGTTAATGTTTATAAAGCACTTTGAAGATAAAAAGCAGTACTGAGCTGCTTAAGAATTACTGAATAGTTAATTATCTAAAGGTCTCATTCTCCCTCCTACAGGTTATTTCTACATAGGGGAGAGTAAACTCTGAGTTTCACATCATCACTTCTAAATCCAGGATTTCCAAATAGTGTTGGTTTCAAATATTTGCTTGTTTTAATGGCCTGACTCTGGCTCCTTTGAAGTCAATGGGAGAAATCCAAAAGATTTCACTGAAGCTGGATGCAGCTGTTCAGAATAAACAATTGGAAACATTCAGAGTGCCCTATCCACATTATTTATATATCATCTTGCATCATGTATATATGAATGTATATGCACATGCATATGGTGCTTTGTAGAGGAATAAGATGTTTTTTTACTTTGACTTCAGGTGTATAGAACTCTTCCTTCATGGAGAAACTCTTTTAGAAAGACCCATTGACCTTGCTGGGACCTATGGAGGCAAAATGAGTACCACTGCAAGATCTGAACAGGACTTTGCCCCAGAGATGAGTAATCACAGCCATAGTGAAGAATAAGAGGAGGTAACAGTTTGTAGACAAGTAATTATTATCCTCTCAGCTGCCTTTCTTGCTATTTATAAATATAGAAACACATTTAATGTACTTTAGAGGATATACAGAACATTTTAGATTTTGATTTCCCTTTATCTTTCTTTTTTCTCTCTGCTTCGTTTCTCCTTTTTGTGTCCCGATTTCAGTCTTATTTTGAAAATAAATTGGTTATTACTTTCTCATGAAAATACAGTCCATCTTCTCCACCTGGCTTCTACATTCTGTCAACCTCATGGTTAACACCGTTACCTCCTACAAGGTGTTGGCTGAAAGTCAAACAGTTTCTGGATCCAGAATTTAGGGTCCAGCCTTGTCTACAAGAGAAGCACTAAAGGTGATTATCACACCTTCTTTCAGTATTTTAACAGTTAAAAACATCCTAAGTTATCAGTGTAGTATAGAAGTTATTCTGCTTGCTAAGGAGTCATCCCCTTTGAACTAATTTTTTTGGTAAATACAATT
>JAUBOD010000059.1:3072387-3083178 GCA_032353885.1 Nothura maculosa
CTCTCTTTGAGTTTGGTGAGTGCTACCCTTCAAGATTTTTTAAAAGTATTTAATACCTAAAGAAACAAAATACTAGTATGTATTGGTGATTTTTTAATCCAGACAGCTGATATCATCTGCTTTAGGACCAACTTTTTCTTTTTAATTTTAAAAACTTTTAAATAATTTAGTAATTTTAAGTTCTTCTTTAATTCCCATATTAAAATCACTTCTTTAGAGGAACATAAACAACTCTACAGTTCTACACAGGAGAAGCACCTTTCTACATTTTTTTAACCATACTAGTATAGGTCAGTAACTATTTTGGATGTATATACTTCTGCAGAATATTTGATTGGAAAGATTAATAGTTGTTTATGGGGTTGCTGTTTCATAAGAGACATAATATCATGCATTTACATTACAGGAGTTAATAAATGATGGCAAATTCCTCAAGGCATGATCAAACTGTGTGAATTTGTGTATCTGATCAAATATTTATTAGCTGCAGTCTCTTCCTGCACTGATTTTTCTTTTCATTTATGGCTCTAGGCCTCACTGCACAACTCTAAGGTGATACTCTTGGGCATATGCCCCCAGAAGAAAAGCAATGATTATAAAATACCCAACTTCAAAACCACAGACTGCCTGAATTTTAATTTTTTTCTTTAAGAAAACTGCCACAATATTTAATTATCTTTTCTAGCTCATTTACCTGACCTATATTAAAACTAACCAGATACAAAATTTCATTATCTAAGCTCATAAGAGATATTAATTTCCATTGTATGACCTCTAAGGCTTTTATACTTGTGTGTGAGTGTTTCTCAATGCTTGTTCTGTTCTTCCATTAGACGTATATTTTTAGCATGTTGCAAAAACTCTGCACAATATTTTTTTCTTTTTCCAGGAACCTATTGGATGTGAACTGGATAAGCCTGAATTTTTAGAATGAGTAAGTAGGCTGGTAAGGCTTGTGAGACTGATAATTGAATAAAAATTAAATGCCAATGAAGAATACAGAAATGTGCACAAATTTCCCCAGTGCTCTTAGCTTCATCACTGAGCCATCATTAACTCTGCTGAGCGTGATGCTCTGTTCCAATGCAGTTATCTCAGAAGAGGCAGGTTGTGCTGCTGACACAGCAAGAACTCACTGCTGAGAACTGCCAAATCTCCCCTTTTCTCCCATGACCAATTCTTCAGCAGAGTGACACAGATCTTGGTGCTGGTGGAAGGAGTAGCTGTTTTGCACCCCTCCTTCTCCAATGTCCATTTCAGATTTTTGATTACCCTGTTACCCTGTTAGACTAGTTTTCTGGATGGAGAATTGTCTATTGGCTTTGCAACAGAACTTTACTTCTTTCAGCACTGTAAAATAAGTTGTTAGGATCCTTTTCATTCTCTGAACACTAAGAACACTTGTGTATTTAATTTAAAACAGATTGAAAGAAAAATATGTGTGTTTGATCTGCAAATATCCCAATCTTGGGTTTTCCATATCTCTGGAAGGGCACAAGAAGCTTTAGAGGGAGTCAGTAGTCTTGCTATTGGAAATGAGATATATATATATTTATATATATATACAGAATTATATATATATATATATATATACAGAGAGAGAGAACTAAAGCAGACTACTTGTTCTCATTCTGTCAAAGGTTCCCCTTTTACCTCAGTATATGTGTCCCAAAGAAAAGAAATTCATCTCAGTACAAAGGTACAAAGAAGTCCAAAGTACAAAATATATTCAGAAAGCACAAAATACATTCAGAGAATGCTGGTTATATAGTGGTGCATGCTGGTTATATATTGGAGTAACCTGTATGTTTTGTTCCAGGCCTCTGCTGTACAGAGTGGCCTAAAATCTAAAACTTTCTTAGGGATATGTTGCAACATTGTCTGACATTTGCTGCGAGTGAGCAAGACTTGAAACTATGCATTTTGCAGGACATGAGGCCTTTTGTTTCCTTTGTACCATCTGTAGACCATGGGGACATTGTGTAAATAATACTTTTTGTGTTTGTAATAGACACGTTCTCTAAAATAGCGAGTTCTAAAGCACTGAGCTAAACTGGCATGCTGAAGCAGAATGCAAACAAATGCACACAGGCAAAATAATTCCAACTTAAGGGATTCAAGGCATTTCCTTAAGAACAATAGGGAGAAACTCTCAGGAGAATGCAGTGTTACAGACTTGTGAGATCCGTTCATTTAGGTTATTTATTTAGATTCATACAAATAGACAAAGAGATGCCTAGGCTTAGCCCTAAGCATCCTTGGCAATTATGTGGAAGTATAAGCAACATAAAGAATAAATCAGCCTGCAGCAATCTCTGCCATCCACAGACCTGGGTATTACACCTTGCAGCAAAAATAAATGAAGAGAAACCATGCCTCCCTCGCTCCCTTTGTCCCCAAGCACCCTTCCAAAGAGTAACTTATATGCATGGCCACAGGATGCATATAATTTTGCTGTTTGGCTATTTCTTTACTGAGATTTTTCTTTCCATGAAACTATCTCCTCTACACATATATAAAGTCTTCTATGGAATGTGAGAAATAATGATTTCCTTTTCATTCATTATGTTTGTTGATGGTGAACAACAAATCCCCAATAACTAAATATAGGATAAAACCTTGCTGGAGTGTTCATATGTAGTGTTTAATCTGATATTTTTTACTTTTATGTTTTCATCCATCATTCTCTAAAATACATATTGATATTGCTAGTAGAAATGTCATATCAATTCCAAGATTCCTAAAACAAAGCTCTATTCTATAATAATGAATCCAAATTTAGAAAAATCTAAATTTAAAAATCAAAACTGTAATAATTAATAAACATGTTTGTGTTGTTCTATTAGCCTGCTCTCTAACAGATCTAACGAGGGCAGTGTTTAGATATTAAACTGTCATTGTGTTTCAGATTGTACTTAATTTCAAAATTACTTAGATCCACTGGATAGTGAAATCAGTTAAGCTTTGTCCTGAGCACTGGCCAGTCTTTTTTTTTAAGTGAGTGAGCTGGCTAATCATATCATTAAGAGTTTTCATTGGGAGTTTCTTTCAGAGAAATACTTCTTTCTTCTCAGTTAAGTACATGTCAGATTTTACTCATAGCAGAAGGTCTTGTCATTCTGTCCTGAGGAGCACTTCTATATGCTGATCCTTTTTCCTTCTTTGCTTTTCCTTTACTGATTCTGAAAAGACACGTGAGAGAACTACATAATATATATTTGGCTGCATGAAAATGAGTCAAGGAGATGCATCTTTTTGCTGCTGAATGCAGTCAGGTTTGGATTTTGATGTGCATTTGAGAAAGGTAACTACTATACCCATGCTGTGAAGATGTCTTTTAAGATGAAGATTACTTACTTTTCATCCAAATACTAATACATGTTTGAAAGCTGCACAGAACAAGATTCAAATTTTTGAATAATTTTCAGATGTTTGGTTAAACACTTTATTCTTAGTTAAAGCAGTCAAGGAGAGAGATTTGTAATGGATGCAATGAGACGAATATGCATGTAATACAAATGAAATTTGAAAGAGTAACAAACTCATTACAAATGAGTTTGAAAGTACCAAAGAAATTATATAGAATACAAGCTGAGAAAAAGACTCATTTTGCTAAAGAAGGACCTGATTGATACCTTTGATAAAGAAGGACCAGAGTAAATACTGAGGAATGTGCAGTAGCCATAGCTATAGCCCTAGCAAAGAATACCCCAAAGAAACAAAAACATGGAACCATAACCTTGCCTCAGAACTATGGAGGATGTAGCATGTAAAAACCTGAGGCAAAATACCAAGCTGTAATAAATGTTTGACTCATAAAAGGATTAAAGGACCTTGAGCAAAAAGTTCATTGTCAGTAATTGAGAAAACCAAGGGAAGGTCCCAATGCCTGCCATCCCTCTTACTCCATGTTGCCTACAAACGATCTTGCCTAGATCATGGATACACATGTCTTGATGCTTGTGAGTATGTGAATATGGGAATATGTGAGTAAAATCTAAGCAAAAGAGTGTAAGTGATAGAAATATTTTTTTTAATTATATCACCTTCCCTTTTCATAATGTTTTACATCTTTTATATGATTTTCCTACAGAACTCTACTTATTTTACTTCCAAAGACATGTTCATATTTTATGAAGCTTGCTTTATGTCCAGAGAAGACACTAAGGTAACTCCAGTGTCCTTATTTTATTTCTTTAGCTAAAGATTCCAGTGTACTTTACTTTCCTCACACACTGTGGTGTGATAGTTAAATGGCTACCTATATCTGTGTGCATTTAATACCGTGTATCTGGGCAGATTACTGAAACATTTAGGGGAAAGTTTTCAAAGATAGAAATGGTAATAGATATCTAACATAACTGAAAAATAAGCAAGAAATTACCTATATGAGATAAATCAAAAAAACACTTGCTATTCCACCAGCAAAATGCAAATAAATGTTTTTATTTTCCAATATAAGCTCATGTTCCTAATGAATGTAATGCCATAACTGCAGTAAAAATGTTTTCATGTTGAAAATTTACCTATAAAATTATAATGTATGTAATTATAAAAGCAGATGCAGTTTAAACAGGGTGAGGGGAAAAGTAGACCTTGTTACTAGGGACTGTGGGGGAATGTACAGTATGAATGAGTACAAAGGGACTGTAGCATTCTGATATCAGCATTGCTCACTGCCTTCATTTACCAGCACAGTTTGGTGCTTGTTACTATTTTGAGACTTAACTAACATTTTACATTTGCTGTTAGCCTTTCTGAATGAAAAGACCAATTATTATGTTACATGAATGGTAATGTGGGATAATATTTTATGAAAGACTAGGTTTAGATTATTCAAGAATGTTGTAGTTAATTTAAAATTTACTTTTTACTCTGTTTGTGCTGCTTTGTAATGAACATTTCTGGGAGCAAAACAATAATAATTTTATACTGTTTGCTGGAGCTGGGGCTCTAGCCTGTCAAGGGAGAAAAAGATATTGCAGGGAGAGAAGAGAGTTCGTTTATGTTTTCTCCCTGGATCACTTTTAACTGAATGAAAGAAGATGAAATAGGAAGTTGAGATGCTGGATGGAGCCTCTGGCCATTCCCTGGTCCAGAGAGAAGGCTGCAGAGGATGTTGAGGTTCAGGGCTCGCCACTTGCTTGTCACCTCTCTGCCATTGATTTAAAAAAACATCCTGAATGATTTTTGTGCCAATCATTGCCAGAGATCTCCCTGGAAAAAAACAACCCTGAGAAAACAACAGGGTTGGTAGGGCTACTCATGCCTTGCTCTGCTAGCAAAACAGAAATAGAGGGATGAACTAACAGGTATCTTTGCAGGATCAAACTTTCGTTAGGGGATGGTGGAGGTCTAACTCTTCCAGCAATCTGCAGCTGCTCGTGAGGTCATCAGGGAGCAAGTTCTCAAGCAGCCTTGTGCTAGTGACTGATGTAGCTGAGATGAGTCAGATGATTTGTGTTACCTTTGGTCCTTTCCTGAATGGAAATTTGGCAGACTGGCAGATCTGAGATCCTTGCCTCAAATTTTCCGTTGGTCAACATATCAAGTCTGTGAACTTGTGACAGTGAAATTGGATGGAGAAAACACTGTCAGCCTGTCAGAGATAATTCAGTAACTTTTGTCTCCTGCAGGAGAATTCAGCTTTAAAGGAAAAATTGCTAGAGATAGAGATCCTGAAAGTTTTGAATAAAGATTTATTTGTCAAGATATTACAGATCAAGCAGAAATCATAGTTGATAGGGAAACAAGCAATAAGCATAAGAAATATGAAGTATTGTATAAACCAACTTCTGCGGCAATTTCTTTCTTCTCTAAAATATGCTACTCTGTTGTCCTTTCCTGTTTTTGTTCTTACTTGTTTGAGTTGAATTGCTTTGGGTTATAATTCTGCTGAGCAATATTCCACATATGGAGTTTTCTGGTGGTCTGTTTAAAGCTTTGTTCATGAGAGTGCTTAGAAGATTCAGTAACTTTGCATGTGCCACAAAGCATAATGCAAGGCTATGTAGATGTACCTTGCCTTGTTTCAAACCTGTAATCATAGGTACTGCAAGCGGCTTAAATGCCATTCGTATCCCAGGAAGAACTCTTCATTATCATATCAGTTCTTGACTGAGCTCAGTATACTGTATACTACAGTATATAGTCATGATTATGTTTTTTTAAAAACACAGGTTAGTCTCTGAGTACTTGGGCTTACTCTAAATGCAGCAGCAGAGTCCACTGAGCTTGAGTCCCTAGTGCCAGGCACAGCCTCAAGTCACTGATGCCCTATGAAATTCAGATCTGGCTACCCCGACTTTGCTCAGAAGTATTTTTAAATCCTCCAGGGCAGCACAGATTTTGCTTGGATAAATTCATTCCTGTGTACTTTCATTTGTAAGAGTAGGGACCCTGGGCCCTCAATATCATCAGAGTTCAGAATTACATCCACATTTTCCCATTTCTTTTGTTTAATATCATCTAGAAATGCTATTAAGCTAACTGTGAAAGAAAATGTGATTTTCTGTAAGTAGGAACACAAGCAAAATAACCTTAAATGAAGGGCATATCATTACAAGGATACTTGTAATGAGAGTGGCAAGTACCCATGCTGCTAAAACATAACCCTCTGAACTGTACTGCATAGAAGCCTAATGATTGATTGGCTTTTTCTTAATTTATTCCAGTGATGGGTGAAATTTGTGATGACTTTCTTATATTGCCTTTTTGTGACATTTGCTATATAATTATCATCCTTAATAAACCGTGGGATTTCCTTACTATCTTTCTGGTAAAATTACATTCACTGTTGGTTTACGGCAAAATAATTGACTCCTAAAAAAATAGATCATAAATAGCAATATGCAGCCTGGATTCCCAAAGCCCTGATTTGAGGCTATAGTAGATGAGCATTTTCCAGGTATTTAAGGGTAAATCTTGCAAATTAAGGTTTTTAACTGGAGTTCCATTGCAGTCACAATTCTTCCCTCCATTTAGAGGAATAGTATTCTGAACATCAACCACTTTTTTATTATTCTCAATCAAGAGTAAAGGAGCTTTATGTAAGTTTGAGGTATATTGATTAAATTATATTTCTAGATAATTTTAGATACAAAATTCTTGGAAGTGGAAACTACCTGGCATCCTTAATGTGAAATTAAATTTATTCCAGTTACAAAATGTACATTCTTATGCCTAAAATAAACTTATTAGATATATTTTCTTCTCAAAGTGTTCCTATAAAATAGATAGGATCAATTCTGAATATCTTAAAATGGTTTTTCAATTATAATTATAATGGTTTAGGTTTCCATGCCATTACACAGAACAATATGGATTTAAATACTTTCTATTACCCTAATTTTATTCTTCATTTAAATGTTCTTTACTTGTGGTCATTGATTCTACTACCACAAATGGAAAAATTGTGCCATGCCAATTAATATAAATATATAGTTTTGATAGTGTCTCTCAAAGGAGCAATTGTTGAAATTGTTAAGTGCATTAGATCAGAATATTCATGCGATGAGTTAAGAAAAGAGCCCTGAAACTAAATGCTAAAATTCATCCAATACTGAAGAGTAAAAATGCGGTTCCCTCAGAGGGACTAACAGCACGACAAGAATGGATCCAAATCATTTCAGGCCAGAATTTGGAATTGCACAGACCCAACAGCCTTGAAGAGATCTTGTCAAAATTAAATTGTTTCAGTTGAGTGTTTTGGTTTAGTAAGACAAAAAAAAACTAAAATCTACACTTCCCCTAAAGAAAATCTTTGCCCTGGCTGTCGCACTGTAAGATACTTGATGAGTTCAGGTCATAACTTAAGAATGTTAAATCTCTATATACTTGAATTTCAGTCCCTAACACCATGTGAGTTAGGTATCTTCAAGTGTGCTAAGCTATAATATTGGCCTAGTTAGTTTTGGTGAGAAAACTGAGTATGTTTTCTCACAGCAGTGTTCTATTAACTCTACCTCTTTGATGGCAATGTGGAAGCATATTGCTCCTAGGCTGAAAGACTAACAAAGTATTTGTTGAAAATGAGAATGTAGGCTAATTACAGATGTATTCCTGTTCATCATATTTTTTTGTTATTTCCCAACAATGGCATTGGCCAGCTTCCCCTGATGAATTTCTTTTGAGTCTCATGTAAATCAATGCTTTGCAACAGTTTTGTTTTTTTTTAGTATTTTCTTTCGTGATTCCTCTTTCACGATTCCTCTAACTACTATGGTGGTATCCTAAATTTGCAACAGATGATCCTTCAGGAGAAGGATCCTTTCAGATCCTTCTATGCAGCATCAGGAATATTAAATCTTTGGGGAAGGAAGATTCTGATTTAGGTTTTTGCGGATGGTCAAAGGAAATCAGAAACTATGAGGAGTAATTACCTAATATAATGGCATATTAAATAGGAAAAAGCTTAATAAATGTCAGGCATTATTCAGCAGTAGGAAGTCTTTTATATTGTTGTGAAGGGTTATGGATTTGTCTTCTATATACTTGGCAGAACTAATGATGAATAGTAAACTCTAACATCATCTGTATGTGTAGGATTCTTGAAGACAGTCAAGAATGGAGTTTGCATTAAAATGACAGCGAGTTTTTTTCATCAATCTACAACTGACTTTTTCAAAGAGTAAGAATAATTACTGACCTTCTGGATACAAAAAGACTTTTAAAATATGAATAAAGTAATAATCCAATTCTTCGAGGAAAATGTATATGATTTCTTTGTCTTTAGTAGTACTGTTTTGCAGTGATAACTTGTCTCAGTTGAAGTCTGTGGGTATTAGCAAGTAATATTAACTCAGCTAAATGTTCTGTCCCCTAACATCAGAAGAAGGCTGACTGAAAGAACTTAAACTCTCTGTTGAAAGGCTTTATTTGGAGGAACCATGCAGAGAGAGTTCCCACTGTGTTCTAATGCAAAGTTAATGTGTATTGTCCCTGATTTTATGATTGCTATAGTAGCTATCCAACACTCCAATGTCTAGGATGTACAGTTAGAAGAGCCATTTGAATCTAATAACTAAAGGCTAAGGAGAAAATTACTGGGTTTATGTTTTTAAACAAATGGCCCAATTGATGAGCTATTTTGAAAAAGTCAGGTGTCACCAGTCAGCTAAGGTTTTGAAAAAAAAAATTTAAAAAGAGAGAATCTCATTTAAATAGGTTCTTGTCTTAAGAAAATGCTTCCAGCTTGTAGATCTTTAACGGATGGAAATCCTTCAGAACCTGGCTGCATAACTGTGGCTCCTGGGACCACCTAAATTGGGACCAGCCACCTACTCCCTTATTTGGAAATATTTTGGTCTTTTCTTTTAATTTTGAATGAGTGTCAGTTCTTTAAGGAAGCTGTTTGGTCACTGTTTGTTACTATTCCTGTTGTTCCAAAAGATGATCTTTCAGTTATTGTGTATTCTTGCAAGTGCTGGTGAGTAATAAATCAAGTGTGATAATCATGGCTGATGTGGTAGGCATAATTATTCAAATTTTAATATAAGAATGTGAGAATCAGTTGGAATCAGTCCATGAATTGTTGTCCCTGACACATTAGCCGTGTTAGTGCTGTCACAATTTAATTTATAACAGAGACTAGGTCTGGCTGGAAATTTTCTGACAGAACACTTTTCCATCAGAGAGTGTCAATTTGTCAGAACAGAAATTGCTTGTGGAAATGTGGTAATTTTGATAAATCTTTTGAATGAAAGTAGACAAGTTCCTAATAAAATCCTGTCTAGTTTCACAACATCTCACCTGCCTACTTCACTGTCTCTTTGCTAACCTATGAGCCATAGTGGAGCAAGGGCTGTAGGTTATCCAAGTTCCCAGCTGACAGCCTGGTTCAGTAGTCTGTTTTCCAATTCTTTAAGTGCCCAGTAGTTTTAATGGTCCAAGAAGAGATTCCAAGCTGCAAACTAAAGGCCATGAAGAATGATAAATAGCCATGGAATTATAAGGCAGCATTTTCATCTGTAATGTTGTTGAAATTAATACATAGCAGCCTGCCAAAAATTCTAAGAATTTATAATGAAAAGAAAATCTAAAAAGTTTGGAATCCACCACCTATCTAACGGCTGGGATGGAAGGCGCAGATCCACCCTGAACTACATGTTATAATTTACTATATTATAGCAGCACCTAGAGCCTTATTGCATTCTACTCTGTAAAAAAACAAAACAAAACAAAACAAAGTTCACTGCTTCAAATAGTAATGAGATTCAACAGCAGAATGAAGGGGGAAAAAATCAAGGTAATGAAAAGTGCTCATAGATATTTAATGCAAATATTTCATGAGTTTCCTATATTCACAACTGAAATGCATGTAATTATAAAATAGATTTTTCCTATGTGAAAACAGAATGCCAATAAATGCTAAACAATTAAATCCCTGCTTACCTGGAGCTCCGGTATTTGTGACTGCTGGACCAGGTTCATTCTTAAGACTTAAACACTAAATATACTGAGATATTATTGGTGCATGTCTATAAGACGTCTGACTAGAAGATACTTAATTTTCACATTTCAGGTAGATTCTTTGCTTGCTTTTTGATCTCTTTAAACATAGGATCATAGCAGTATATATGCCAGAAAAATTTTTATAGACCACATGCATATTTTCCTGTATTCTGTTAATAAAAGAATTTTCCCTAGAAGAGACTGAGGAGATATAGTCAAATATGCTTAAAGCAGACAAATTAGAGATGAAAATAATGGGAGAATATACAATTTTTCAATATTATTTTTCCAGATCTTATATGCTAGTGATACAGTTTACCACAAAACCATCATTCAACA
>JAUBOD010000059.1:3102127-3116934 GCA_032353885.1 Nothura maculosa
GCGAGCCGCCATGTGGCCGCTGGCGGCGCGCTGGTGCCGCGCGGGCTCTGCCGCCGGCTCGAGGCGCACCGCGGGCGGCTGAGGGCAGCGAGAGCGCCCGGCTCCTCCGCTGCGGAGCCGCCGCGCCGCTCTCTCCATGGCGCCGGAGGAGGTGAGCGCAGCCGGGGAGGGAGGGCAGGGGGGCGTCCGCGCGGCGGGGTCCCGCCCGCGCCCGGGAGATCGCCCGAAGCGGGCGCTGCGCGGAGCCGCTCGATAATTTGCACGCGAGGGAATTATCTCAGAAGGGAGGAAGAATCTCCTCCCGCTCCGTTCGCACCTGCCCCGCCGAGAGGCGCCGCGCGGGGCTGCGCGCGGGGGTTGATGCGCCCCGCGGAGCGATGCGCCCCGTGCTGGAGCTCCGCGCCCCGCCGAGAGGACAGGTACGGAGCGGCTCGGGGCCCGCGGCTCCTCGGCGGCTACTTGTTGTGGTTCTGCAGTGGACACTGGCTCCACACCGCTGGTTCAATGGGAGGCACTTCGGGAGCGCTGTGCGCGGCTTTGCACAGCGTAGCCTGGCAGCTCCTGCGGAGTTGGAAGCGGGTGCCGGTCTGAGCGGGAATGGTGCGTTGGGTTCATGGATGTCCTGGTGTTTGCTACACCGGGGAGGAGGGAGAGGGGGAAAAAAGTGAGAATAACTGCACCTTGATTTTATCTTGAATGTTCAGTAAGTACAAAATCACATTTTCTGCAATGCAAATAGAGCAAACTCGGAGTGGGAAGACCACAACTTTCATCAAAAGCTGTTGACTTTCTCAGTAACAACAAAATCTGTATAATGCACCTATTGACTGATGCCACCGTTTGAACAAACCCTTAGGAATGTGATGAGCTGCTCAGAGGTTCCGGCTCGCTGCTTTGGGGGCAGCACTTGAGCAGTTCTTGGTACTCACCGGCTATGAGAGCAGCACGGGGGAGATTTGCCCTTCACCCGGGCACTTGTTTGAGGGATGCTTATTCCTGTGGCTACTATTTCCCTGATTTTTTTTTTATCATTTTTTTTCCTGGTAAGATCTTGGTGTCCTGGTGTGAAAATTATTAATAATTGAATCTTACTTTAATGACATCACTGAATTTCCCTATATTTAACTACTTTTGTTCCTGGCAAAGCTGGACAGATTTTGTTCCTTCAGACAGGACTAATGTAGATCCAGGTTAATTACATTAGTAGCCTGTTGTATTTTCAGTAATACTGTAAATGGCAAGTATTAAGCTTTGTTGTTCCAACTATATTTAAGTACTGCTTTCTGATCAAGAAGTAAATGTTGTGTGTTGTGGTTTAAGACTGCATTAAGTCATGTAATGTAAAGGAGGGAATTAAGGAGGTTGTGCTCTTCAGGAGTGATTTTTAAGTTTTAGAAGTTGCAGGTATATTGTAAAAGTGTGTGTGTGTGTGTGTGTGTATAGCAGAACAGGGTTATAGTAGTGACATTAACTAAACACCTTGAAACCTACGAGTTAAGGAAAAACTTACAAATTAAGCTACAGTCTAACCACCAAATATGCCTACTTTGGAAACTGCAGTTTATAACATGTGAGGTGAAGACCTTGCTAATCTATAAGCAGCTAATTAACAAAGATATTGTTGAAGATGTAGTTTATTGCAGAAAAAGAGAAAGTAGAACTCAAATGACAGTCAGTAAAGGTGGACTTCCATTAGCTTTATCTTTGACGTGGGAGGAAAGCAATTTATTTTCTTCTCTGTAAGTCTTCTCATTGGAAATGCCATCATGAGCAGCAAAGCCCGAGGTGGCCAGAGTGCTCCAAGTAGTGGCCATCTATTGATGTGAGGTAGCACAGTCCCCAAGATTCTTTTTCTGTTCAGTTCACCTTGTTCTGACCTGAGCCCTGACTGAGGAGTTCTTGCACGGTGTGGAATTTCTGAAAAATAAGGGTTTGAGCAACTTTGCCACTGCCAGAGTTTTCATTCCTGTGTACATCTGAAGTGAAATACATGTGTAACTGCCAAAGTGTGGCTCAAGTTATCTTGGAAATCTATTTATTCTAAAATGAAAAAAAAATCATTGCTCAACCAAAAGGATGTTGGGAAACATATGTACAGTATGCTACTTCTTAGTGTACCTACAATAATGACAGAATGGGGATCCTGGGCTTGGTGACTTCAGTGAGCAGCAGATCCACCTGCCTTTTTAACTTCTGCCACAAGCTGACTGTGCACTTTTGGTCACGAAACCAGAGCGCTGCGTGTTGCTTCGTGGATGCCCTTTCTGAAGAAGCTGAATGGAGCAGTTACGGACCTGCCACATTGCTTAGTGTGCTGTTAATCATGTATAAAATTACTACCTAATGTCTGGTCCATATTTATAGTGATGTGAATATGTTTCCTGTATATTCTGTAGCTCTTGAATTGCATATTGCTCTTTGGCACTTGGTATGAGGAAAATTTTGAGCAGCCTGCTTGCTGAATTAGAAAGAAAGTAGCTTGTTAATTGGGAAGGGGCAGGCATATGTCTTAAGTGGCAGCTGTATGTCTTAAGAGAGGCTTATATAAAGTTTTCAGATAGAGTCAGCAATAGAGAAAGGCTAATGCCAGCATCTTAGGCCCATGTGCACAGAGTACAATCCAATTTTGGGGCTGTTTATAGTAAGCAGGAATCTGTTAAACTGGCAAGAATGACAAATATTTGATGAAGAGCTAAAGAGGCAATATTATTTCAGTATGTTTGCAATGCACTCCTCTGTTTAGTTGCTGATTAAATCTTTTGATGTCAAGGAGAGTTTCACATCATTTGCTTTAGTGGGATATTCTGCAAAAACAAGTTAGCTAGCGGAGGCAGCAGGTTAAGTCTTAAGACTCTCTTCTTCAGGAGTTAATTGTAGACCTCTTGGGCAGCCCCAGCTGAACTTTAGTGGAAATAAAAAAACTGGGATGGGAGGGAACAGGTTAGGGAGCAGTTCTAGTGATTGTAACACACGTCTGAAGAAGAGGCTTTCCCAGGTTAGGCAAACGTTGTCTAATCCCTGTCATAAACTCACCACAATCTACCGTAGTGCTAGTTAAGTATTTTGCCCTGTTGCTCTTTTTGGAAGGATGTTTCAAAACCTCCCTCCTAATGTGCAGAACTTTCTTCTAATTTCCAGGCATTGTAGATTCTTTGATTCCCAATTTTTCAAATCTCAGAAATGTTCTGTAACGAGAACTCCTTTCTTGATGTATACGCTTCAAGAAACAGTGATCAGGGACCTTCCTCAGCTCTCGTGTGCTAGACTGAACAAGGCAAGACAAGCACTTTTAGACCTGTCTGCCAAAGTAGAATAAATGGGAAGATGCAGAGCACAGAAACACGGTACTCCTGTACGCTGAGTGTAGCTCACATGGTTTAAAAACCTTTTTGGTGAAGTATTTCCTCAAAGTCTTGAATAACGGTGCTAATGCTTTAATTCTGCCACTGAAAGCACTTTATAAAACATTACTGAAGATCAAGTTAGTCTTACAGATGCATCAGGTCGGCTTTGTCATCTTTCAGTCAGCTAGACACAGATGTGACACAGGTGTTGGTAAATAACACATCTTATAATAGCAGGAGTTATCTTGTTTGTAATCCTCAAGTATCAGAGTTGCTAAATCCTTTTCCATTTACAACTGGCCAGTTCCAAAGGTCTTCCAATTTCTTCTGTAAATAGTCAGAGACCCACCATGTCAAGAGTACCTCTTGATTTCAGATTATATCAAAACACCTCTATTTTTATGCCAAGATATAAAGTAAAATCAGTTCAAATTATCCCTTTACAATTACTATCCTACAGCTCTACTGATGAAGTAGATGTTTAACTAGAACAAAATGGGAGGTGGGAGAAAAAAACTCTGATTTTTATGATGACATGGGCAACCCTTGAAAATGAAATGGTTGAGTTACCAAAAATATATGTTATAGAAGAGAAAAGTAGTAACTGTGATTGCAGCGGCCACATAAAGCTTTAGGTTATGCTCTTAAACAACAGACTAACCCATGTTTACAACTGGTAAACTGGTTGGAAACACCCAAAGTTACTGTAGTTCTATAGGTAACATTTTACGAAGACAGCCAGTTCCTATAGCTCCACAAAAAACAATTGTGTCTTGTTGCTTGTAGGAGGGTTTGGAGACCTTTCCTAAAACTTATACATGCCTTTTCTTGACTTGGAAACCAAAGATACCAAAGTTTTCTTAGATTCTGGTTACTGCTGGGATGGATAATATTACCCTCTGATTTTCTTTCTTACTTATATAGGTGTTCCTTGTCTGTGAAAAGCAGGTTGCTCTTTTCAGTCTGGTCCTTATTTCTAGTGGCATATGTGAATCAGGGGACAATTACCAGAGCATTGCCAGTCCACTTGCTGTCTACCAAATTCTGAATGGGAACTGGGGACCAGACTGGAATCTTACACCAAGGCTGCTGCAGGACTGCACATCTGTCTGGAGACTCAAAAACTATTTGCATTTTGTGCATATTAAGAAATTTATTTTTTTCTAACTGTAAATGGACAAATTACTCTCTTCAAATATTCACCATTGTTTCCTTCATTTTGACATCACAACTTCTTTCTTTTTTAAAGCAGTGTTCTTTTTCTTAACCCCAAAATTATAAGACCTCTGGGGAATTATGATGTTGTAATATCGCTATTAAAATTTTAGGTTGTATATAAGAAAACATTATCTCACGTGAGTGCTGCACTGAAAACTCTGGATAAGACGCTTAGATTATCATACTAAATCACACTAGTTTTCCTTTACTCCAGCCTGCTGAGGCCCCTCTGTGTACAGCAGCACAACCACCTGGTGAGTCAGCTCTTTCTCTCCCGATTTTGTGCAGCCTGCAGCCTTGCACCGTGTTCCATCATCTAGGTCATTGATGAAGATGTTAAACAGGATTGGCCCCAGATTCGTTCAGCTGAACCAATTGCCAGTTGTGTGCTGGAACAATCCAAGGGCTTTATAAATACATGTTTGCTGAAGGTGATGACAAAAACTGGAAAATAACAGCACTGATGTTCCACATCTCCACTTGCTTTGCCCTATGCACCGGCTTTGCCAGAGGACAGAAGAGGCATTAGACTAACGCTCATTGTAAGTGAAGGTTTGAAGATTGCTGGTTGATACTCAGTGCACACTGTAAGTTTGGTACAGGATCAAGCTGTTTCACTTCAGGAAAGCTACTTCAATATTCCCTGAATAGAGTTTCTGTTTGCTTATCAAGTCACTAGTGTATCTGCTTTTAGCTATAAAGCAGCATTTTCTTTCTGTGTGCATGCGGACAAATGAGGAAAAGGAACATTTTCACCAAATGAAGGCTTTCCACTCACCCAAGGGTAGAGAAAATTTAAAACACTACTGATTTTCTTCCCCTCCCACCTCCCTTGAAATGAAGATACAATGTCCCAGAGACATGGTGATGGGCTAAGTGTGCTGCTGGCTTAATATCTTGACCTTGATTTTAGGAAGCAATCTAGTCTTGGATTCTGAATTCACACCCTATAAGAACTCCATTAGAAAAATGGAAGAAATTTGCTTCTCTGTATGGTACTGAGGCATTTCCGGATATTTCCAGAATTTGGAGAGGAATAGCTCTTGGCAAACACTGCATGTTTACAATGGGATCCTAGTTGGTATCCATAAAGCGGGTAGCATCTGTGACTGATATTGTCTTTTGATAGCTCAAAAATTTCATAGCCCAAAAGCAAGAGAGAGGAGAGATTCTCTCAGTAAATGACAAAATAGCATTGAGTAGGGACACAGTATTTTTGGATGTCAATGAATAAAATGTAAAGTAATTGGAACTCTGAGTAATACTTTTTATTTTCTGCATAGAGAGAAACTGGGCTACTTCTAGCCTTCAAAACTTAGCATTTATATAGTTTCCTGCATGCAAACCCCTTCATGGGCATTAATGAGCTTCATCATTAATGTAGTGGTAAGCACTCTAGCTATAAAAGTCAACTCTTTCAAGATACTCTCATGTTTAAAGAACAAAGTCACAAGGTTTCATATGAAAGGTTGATACTAAGAATACTAAGATTATGTTTCTGTGATATTGGAGTCTACTTGGACGTTGTTTTTTCTCAATACATTGACTACTCATCTGAATGAATTTTTAGGGGTTTTCTATTTATTCAGAAGAGATCTTTAATTTACAAAGAGTATAGCTGATTCTATTTTGGTGGAAAGGTGGTCCATGTGGGAAGAGGGAACTTGTCTCTCCTGTCTCAGTCCTCCTCAATTGACAAACCTTCTCCCCTCCAGCAATCAGTTGTCAGTGATCAGCTTGAGGATTATCTCTGGAAGGAAAAGGTCTACAGCTTTACTTCAAAAGTAAGATTAAAAAGAAAGCAGCTGTCATCTATATCCCTGCCTTAACTGTTTAAAGTTGAATATAAAAATGCCATATACTCAACCAAGCTGTTCTGTGCCTTTCTATGCTTATTAAATAAGAGGTGGTCAACCCTCAAGAGTTGTGATATGTAACCAAAATCTCAAAACCAGAATTTTGACTGGCATTTTGAACTTATTTTTAATACTTATAGATAATCTATTGTTTTTAAAAAAGCGGTATGTTTTTTAAAAAGCTGTATTATGATAAACTATTTTATCTTGTAAATTTCAAACATGAGAAAATGTAGATAGGGCTCTGTTTAAAACATAAAGGTTTATGTCTGGTAACAGCTAGATTATCAAGCATCTTCCAGACGTGTCACAGATTAATTCTGAAACCACTGTGATTCCCATTGTACAATTTATAAAGGAAAGTACTGTCAGGTTTAAGACAGAAAATCATTTGCAGTTGTCAGTTCTGACACTTTCTGGTGATAGATTCCTTAGATTCAGTATAATGCCTTGGTTGTTGAAAATATGCATTTAACAGGTTTTTTTCTAGATCACAATAGTTGTGGACATCTTTCAGACCCAATCCCCAAACATTAGTTTATGTCAATCTCAACAAGATCTGCCTCTGCTTCCTTCACATCGCCTACTCAACAACTCCCTATAGTTTATTCTGCATTCATATTAATTTAGTTAGAAAGTTTATATATTAATAAAATCTAAATAGTTTTTAGAAACTTAATGCACAGAATTCCATTTTATGGCTCTAGTTTTGTTCTGTATTATTAAATGTTGAACCTTTACAATTTTGGTAACCAACGCCTCCCTGGCTTTCTAGCTGTAATATTTCTTCCCTCTTGTGTGGCGGGTTAGTGAAATATCCCTGCACTGCACAGACTCTGGTGCGCTTCTCGGAGTTTCTAAGTTCAAAATCTGACATGTGCACTGGAGAATGAAGAAAAAGAAAGGGCTTGTTATTTTCATACTCTACTGCATTCTTATATTAGCTCCAAGTTTCTGGATCTCACTGAGATCCAGGTCTGCACTCTGCAAGAAACCCAGGAGACTGTACCTGTTTAACAGGGTAGAGAGCTGAATGCTTTTATGGTTTTCAGCCTTTTTTATTCAACCGCTCTGTAGCATTATAGAAGTTTAATACATTTATTGTATTATGATTTTATAAACAGTGCCACTTGTAGAAAAAAAAACAAATTTCAAAAGTAAATGTTGAGAACAATGTGTTAGGATAATTACACAGGCAATTTAAAAAAAAACCTGAATTAATACAAAATTTGGCTAAATTCTCATCCCTGGAATTCAAGTTAACCAGGTATTCAGAAAAGAGTATTGCATCTCCTTTCTTTGGAATCCTTACATGGTCACATACACAGAAAACTGTGCTTTAATACTCTAAGGAATCATTCTACTTTGCTTCTGTAATGAAGCAGTTTCCTTTAATCAAATGGAAGCCAGCAGGAATGCACAAGCATCTAACATGGTTTTATAGTGCCCACTGGGAGATATTTGAATTTGTGCTGGCTTGCACTAGAAGGAGATGCAGTAAAGCATTTTTTTTTCTGTAAAATCCCTAATATTCAATGCATACCTTAAAAAAACCCATACATATATATATACTCTTTAGGGCAAAGCATTGTTGAGACAATCTAGAATGAAAAAATGTGTTATGTTATTCTTTATGATGGAAGCTCACCCTATTATTTTTCAGTGTAGATTAGAAAATAAGATTTTCTCTGCTTTTATTGTCATTTTATGATCTTCAGATACTGAGATATTCTCATTTATGACAGAGAAATAATGATTTTGTGCATGTTTACTTATGTGTGGAAGGAGATATTTATCTAGGTCTTAAATTGCTATTATTTATTCTGGTGGTGCTAACTTTGCTTGTATCTACACAGGATTCCTTACTAAAATGTTTGTAAAAACAAGCATTTTAGGATTATAAAATAATTTTAAAAAATCATGAGTCTGAAAATACCAATTGTCAGTACATATAACTTACTTTGTGTACCTTAATGTGTGTCTTAGCATTAGCATTACTCCTGTGCCTATAGAATACACTCATTGGGCATATTTGATAATAACATAATAACAAGGAATATTTATTTAACATTTTTGCATTTGTGGATCTTAATGGGGATGATAAGAGTATCATAATGCTTATTTTTATAAATATGTATATTTTTTTTAATTGCTGGAGAAGCCAAAGCATACACAGTGAGCTGTTGTCTAGCAAACCTTGGGAAAAGTTTGGAGTTGGTCTTGGTTTTCTAGTGATTAAATGGGAGCTGTTCTGTATGAGTCTGCACCGAATAATGTGTCCCATGCGCAGTTGTTTAAATCTGCTGCAGCGTGTAATTAAGGCAAGCTTGATTTTGAGTGCTTATCAATGTGCTCACATGAGGAATGAAGGATTTTTAGCTCTCGGTGTAGAGGTGGTCGGGAGGTTTTGGAAGGAATGGTGCTATTAAACCACTTCTTCATCTTAATATTTCATGAGAGTGTATTAGTTCTGCCTAATAGAAATGTGCTGTATCCTACTCCTAACCCCCTTTAAGGAGAATTACAGAGCTGGATTCCAAGAATCCCAATGGTAAGGCAGAGCTGTCACAGCTTTCCAGGTTGTGCTTCTCCAGGGCTTGCTGTGCTGGCAGCAGGATATCAGCATAGCTAGGGGAGCTCATCTCACTTAATGCAAATTTTATTTTTCATTTTAACAAACAGTTTGGGGAAAACTTCTTCCCGCTCCTCAAAATTTTGTCAGAAATATCAATGTTATAAAGCTTCATTCTCACATGGAATTATTTCTTACACTGGTGAAACTTTAAAATCCCTCAGAAAAAGAATTCTGTGTTCCAGTTAGCCAAATACAGAACATCTTCATCTTGACCTCTGGATGTCTAACTTATTCTATTTTGGCGTGGAATAAATACTGCTTAGCTTTGATGAGCTTTAATTTAATATTAGTGTGTAAAGAATATAATTTGGGATGCTTCTGAAGAGCAACATATTGCAGTCTAATTTATAAGGTCATAAGGTAAATATTTTACTTCATTTAGAGTTTGAGAAATTGGTCCCTTTCTATATAGTAGCATGGAAATGCATAAAGAAGACGAGGTGAGATGGGAAGAACTGTAGGTAACTTTTAGGTTGTGCTATATCCCACATTACTCTGCCAGCAGAATTTCACAAGAGGCTGGTACCCCATGAAAACTGTGTGTAGGACCTTTGTTCCTCAGTTTGCCTATCTATAATGCTAACATTTATAATGCTGCTGGTTTTCGGATGATCATTTACACTGTGTTGGGTAGGAAGGAACATTTCATGTAATTTAATCATACATATTTTTAAGCTACGTATTTAACATTTCTTTGAAGCTGTGATTTCTTGCTCATTTATCTCTTTCCTATTTATTGTTAAGAATATGCGAAGCCTGGTTTGCATACAGCTGCAGATTTCCTTTCATGCAGTCTATTTCTCCATTTTTTCCTCCCTTAAATCTGTGCTTCCCTTGACACTTATATATGCTTGGGTTTTTTTTTCTGTCTTCTCGCTCTTTTTGATTCTTTTGTTTGTTTGTTTGTTTCCCCTCCACACTTGCTTTTCAGTTCTGCTTCTGCTCTCTGCTTGTCATTCTTCACCATCTTCCAGTCTCCCAGATCTGGTTTTATGAGTTCTAAAATGAAACCTCAAACCCTGTTGAGCTGCAGGTTTTGATTAGTGCTGCTTGGGATAGAATTTTCTCCTGAAATCTTTTTTAATCAGATGTATCATCAGTTTGTCAAAACCCTACCTGTTCACCAGCATTCTGACAAAATGGATAAATCGGTGCTTAGGGTGCTCATAGGTGCTGCTGTGTGGCTGGCAGGAAATTGGACAGAATGAGGGCTTTATCTCATGCTTGGTGTATACCTTGCACTGAGTATCTTTTTCCATTTATCACGGAAAACTTGTTTTTTATTCTGATCTAGCAGAAACTATAGTGTAGCATTCATTTTCTCAGTGAACAAATCGCTGGCTGGCCAGCTTTAGATGTAAATGAAATGTGGATTTGAGACATTCTCGTCACATCTTAAAATAATTTGGAATGTAACTGGTTGTCAAAAGATATAGCTCTGTATCTTTTGACTGTCGCTCTTTTTTAATTCCCACAGGACTATTCAGTGTATTACCATTCACTTCCATGTACTATCTGTTGGCTGCTACACTGAGCCCATTATTCTGTGTAGGGCAGCATATGTGAGCACAGCCCTCCCCAAGATATGAGAGCTGGGTTCTCTTATGTTTTCATGTTTCTGATTCTTCATTTTCTCCCTCCTGGAAGACTGTCGAAGTTGCTAGTTCCTGAAGTTTTCTGTGGTGGTGTTTGGCAGGGAGGGGAGGCTTTTCCCTGAAAATGTCTTGCTCTCATTTATTTAGATATTAATGAGATGGGGAATGCAGCAGTAGTAACATATTCCTTCCCTCTGGGTGGGGACTGGGCTTTCATTTAAGGGCAGATGCTTTAGAGTCACACTCAGTCTTGATTTTGACTTAGTCAATGCAAAGTGAAGCACCTTCAAAATTAATGGGCAATGGTTTCCTGTTTTACCCTCTAAGAGACACATAGAGATTCCTCCAGGCAAAGATGCAGTTGTTCTGGGTTTCCCACAGTCGCATGAATGACATTCACTGACAGCTGGAGAAAAATGGCACACGACATCCATTGCCAAAACAGCAAGGAGAAATGCCCACTAACATGTGCCCACAGCATCAGAGAGAGAAGGTAGGGGCATAACTGCTTCTTGAGAACTCCCTTTGGCAAATGGGGTTGCAGTGGGAGAGGTGAGAATCAAATGGTATGCTGTTTGGGGAAAACACTTGGGAAGAGCATGGATGGAAGTGAAGTTGTCTGTTTAGGAAGGAACATTTAAGGAACTGCCGTGGAAAGTAAAAGGTAGTGATTTGGATTGTCCAGCAATGTCTTTAACAGTTCAGGACAAGGCGCTTTTTCGAAGAGCTTATGAGTTCTCAGAGATGGCCAGCGACTTTGGATGCTCTCAGTTTTGTGATAAATGACAGATTAAAAAAATAAAAAAGACTTACAGAGAGCTGTGACTTAGTATATCTGCGAGTTAAGTTCACTTTTAAGAGGAGTTAATTTGCCAGTTTCAGACTTCATGCTTAAAGTATCCAGTCCTATATTCATTTATGTTAATAAATGTTCACAATGCTTTCTCATAGACTTACATGTGTGTAAACAGAATAATCTCCTTCATGTAATGCTGTTTTTTCTCTTTTCTTTTTCACTGAGAGCAGGTGATAAATCCATCTCTAATAAAGGCTGGTGGTTGTCTGATCTCACAAGATAGTTTAGCATGTCCGTATATGCAAGCTTAACATTAGCTCTGCTGAAGTCCACAGAACTGTATGCATTGAAGTTAGTTGCTTAAACTGACATTGCATTGAGCAGTTTTGACACTTGTTTGCTTAATATTGGAACCAATTCCATATGTTTTATTAATAGTTAAAAGAGAAAAACATTAAAAAGTGCATGAAATTTTAAAAAGAAGTTAGAAGAAGAGAAGCAATAGACATACATTTCTTCAAGAATGTTTCAGGGAGCTGGCACAGCGCAAGCTTATAATCGCTTTTAGATGATGTTTAGATGATGGTATTGAAAGGAAGGCTTCCAACTTTGCAGATGATGCCACATTGGGAGGCACAAAGCAGTCACATATTGTGCAAAATAACTTTGATCAGTTAAGTAGTCCGGCTAATAACTGTCAGATGTTGTTAAATGCAGATGCACAGTATCACTCTTGGGGGCAAGATGAAAAATGGAGGGTGGATCTACTGAATGGAAAATTTTGGAGCATATTGACCAGCAGAGAGGTTGAGGAGCCTCTTAGAAGAGCATGACTTGTGTATAAAAATGCTGCTTCAGTGTTTCAGTACAGTTGTACAGAAGCCGGGGAAGAAAAGAGGCAGAGCTTTGTGTATAACAATGGCATTAAAATAATAGATGGCTGCTGAGTAATGAATACCTGGGAGTACTCAAAACCCAGGAGTGCAAAAATAGATGCATAACCCTTCTAACTTGTCGCTATGCATTGTATTTCACAAAACGTCCATTTTGTTTCTGAAGAAATGTCTGTATGCGTGCACTGATATCACAGAATCACAGAATGGTTATGGTTGTAAGGGAGAGATCATCTATTTAGATATTATTTGGTTTAATATTCCTGAGTTTTCCTATGTTGATGTGACCTTAGATCTTGTCTAGAAGGTTAAGATACACAGCATGCTCTTGTCTGAGAGCAATTACTTCATGTGTTCAAGTCATTGAGCCATGTTACCTACTAGTGAAAGAGCAGATAGGTAAAATATCACAGACAGCACCTTCTTATTGTGTGGAAGACTTAACCTGCTCTGTGTGAAACTAATCTTTTAAAGGTGTTTGTGGAGAACAAATAAGATACAACAAAAAGATACATTTTCTCTTCTGTGGGAAGCAAAGAATATAAAACACATTAACCCATAAGTTGAAAGGACTGTGTGGATTATAACTCCGTGATGATCCTGCTCTACAGAATCTCTGCTCATTGCACCTATTATTATGCAATAATCCCTTTTCTGCGTATGACATCAGAACAAGATGTCATATGTGCCAGAGGGATCTGTCTTTGCCTTCAGATCCATGTGCTGTCCATTTTCCAGACTCTATAACTAATTACTGTCTTCTCTGCCCTTCACCATATTGCTGCATTTGGTGCAACAAGGGCGAGAGATGAGAATCTGTTTTATGTCCACTGGGCTTGACTTCACTGGTGAATCAAAAGCACAGAGCTCACGTTGGCTGTCAGGGAAGAAGTTGGGCTTTATGCTGTGAATAACCAGCAGCAGGCCAGGAGCAGCGCGTGAAAGGGTTCAACTGGAGATGCCTGTTGTTAAGAAGTGGCAGCAGATAGTTGGGTTAGGAACTAGCAGGCCCTATCAGAGCTTTCTGGCCCTATCAGTGATAGCCAGTTCCTGGAAGAAAATATGTCGTAGGAATGTGATGATGCAGGTGCTGTGTTAGAAGTTGGAGAATTGAGAGAGCACTAAGTCAAGGTTTTGGTTCTAGAATCTTGACCAAGATCTAGTTTAAATATACGCATAACTGCCTGCCATGGCTGTACTACTTTAAGGGTTGAGTAGGAGGAAGAAAAGAAATTGTAAAATGTCTGCAATGTAGAGGAAGTTCTAACTTTGGTATTATTATATCTGAAGCCTTCCAAGTTAACACTGTGCAGTTAATCTTGCATCACTTCTACATTCACTTCTCTAACACTTCTTTTTTGATTGTAGCAGATACTCCTCAAAGCTAATGATAGATCTTTGTCTCACCTTTTTATTTGTGGTCATATTATTTAAATTCTACATGTGATATAATTTCCTTAGACTAGCCTCAGAAATTCTCTCTCGTACTCGAAGGTCATGCTCTTTGCTTTTAAATAGTCAGTTCTATTTGGGCTCTCTCTTTCAAGTGCAGCGAATGTATTTTTGTTGCAGACAGCTTGCACGCCCTAAACGTCACCCTGCCATTCTAATTCTTAAATTGAAACCTTTATTTTTGTGTTTTTGTATATTATCTCAGCGTGCCTACTGTCATTTGCCTCTATTTGTCAGAATGATTTATGTGAGGGTAGATGATTAGCTTGGCACATCAGAGGATTTTATTAGCTAGCTCTTGTCTCTTTTTTTTTTTTTTCTTCCCCTAAGGACATCTTTAGTGTATATTTTGTTTGTATTTGTCGACAATAAGAACAGGATTCCAATGGTTTTTTTTTTTTTTAAAAAAAAAACCTCGCCTCTTTGGAAGGCGAGGAAAAGAAACAATTCCACACAGCTGAAGTGTTGCAGAAGGGTAGTCATAGGTTTCATAGATGGCAACTTCACTAAAAAGCAGAAACTGATCCAGTCATTTCATGTAGCGTCTGGTGGTATTAGGTACCACAGCTGTAGTGCTGAAGGGTAGTCGTGTAATGGACAGCCGAAAATAATGAAAGCACTTTACTATTTCAAGTGTTTATTGTTTCAATTGTTCCTTGAAAAACAGTTTTGGAGTTTTTGGGGGTTGTTTTTTGTATTTCAGTAGAATGACAGAATAACTCCATGTTATTCAGCATAGTGCAAGCTGAAGTACTGACATGGGTATGTCACTCAGTAAAACAAGTGCATGTAACTGATGAGGCAAGTAGGCAAGCTTTCGTACCAGGAACTACTTCCTCATTAATAGCAGGATTACATAAAAAGGTGGCGTCACAGATGTTCATATGCATCACCTACAAAACCAGCTTCCTTAGCCTGTATGGCAAGTCCCTGCCATAGATGAGGTGCTTCTGACCTTTTTATGAATTTGGAAATAATCTAGAAGACTGTGTCCAGTCTACCACTGTTAATACCTACA
>JAUBOD010000059.1:3118318-3130303 GCA_032353885.1 Nothura maculosa
GAGGTGCTTCTGACCTTTTTATGAATTTGGAAATAATCTAGAAGACTGTGTCCAGTCTACCACTGTTAATACCTACAATTTAGTAAAGCCTGCTGGTTTCGATTTTTCTTCTGTGCTGCTGGTGGTTTAAAGGCTTTGGTGTGTTTAATTGTGTCTTGATTCTTTTGACCTTCAGAGTTCATTATGTTCATATTATACAGCCAAATTCATGCTTTTTCACTGTTCAGAAAAAGAGTTTGTGACTAATACCTGTTTTGCCATTGCTGATCAAGTCTCAATGAGAGTTTTCCTCAAGTGAATACACACATATCCCTCATACTGTGTGACTTTGGCATCCAATAAAGCTAAAATTAGGAGTCTGGACTCCTATATTATTATTATTAGGAGTCAGTGGTGGCTTCTGAGACTTGATTTAACTGCCTAAGATAGAAACTTTACTCATTTCATAAAGTATCCTCATTTTAATGGTGAACTTTAATACCAAAAGATAGACTGTTAATACAGACCTCAGAAATCAAATGTTAAGGAGCAGGACCAAAGGATCGGTGTAACTGAATTTGTGTATGGGCATGGGAAAAATCTAAGAGGCTTGAGTGCAAATAGGAAAAAATGTTTCATTTATTTTTGTAATAAAAATGCAAATATGAAACAAATTCAGCATGTGTGCTTATTCTTATCCTGATTGCTGTTTTAGTGCTTGGATAGCTTCAACACTTTAAGGCACTCAAATGCCTGTTGTATCTTTTTCATCCTATCTTTATGCAGTTACATGTTTTTCCTCACCTAGTGTTCTGACAGATCTGCTTCTGCATGGGCATTATTGTAGACTAACTAATTTAATATATGATCTTTGGAGCCATTTAATTTGCTTTAGAGTTGACCTTTTTAATCTTCTCTCTCAGCTTGCAGAAGATAGTTGAATAATTGGCATCTCACCTCAAATATTAATTCCAAATGCTATGTGTTCTTTTTCTTATTCAAAGCAATGCACAGTTTCTGACAAAGTAGGATAAGAATTCTTAGTTCTTCTCTTCACTCGGATTATTTATAGAATATATTATTTATAGAATATGTTATTTATGGAGTGTAGTGATGAAATTCAAAACATTAGTAATTAATAAAACCTTTGTTTTGCTCCAAAATTCCCAAATCATAAGTGAGAAGTCTCTGTCACACTCAGACTAGCCATGCTATGTCCTGCTTCACACCCTCAGTAGGAGCTCTGGGTTTGAGAAGTCTAAGTTGCCGGGGCTGGGGGGTTACAGCTCCTGGAGGGTTCTACACAGTCACGCGTGAACGTGCATTGCCATTTGAATCACAAATCTGATTTCCCATTGGAGTGTTGCAGCTTCTTTCAGGCAATAGGATGGAGTAAGATGCTTTCAACAAACTCCGTTTTGCCCTTTAAGGAAATTCCAATCAACTAATGAAGCAGAACTCTCTGATTAAATTATAGATCTAGGGAGAAGGAAGCATCCTGACTATCCCCACCTGTATCAGTCTCATTCTTACAAAGGAGTTCTGCACCCTTTAAAAAAGTAGGAAAGGAAGCAGTTTCTGACAGATGGTGCTTCTTTGGGTAGAATGAGAATGGTTGAATTTTATCTCTCTCAGGCTTATCTGGAGACAGATCAAGTGCTGTTGCCTGTTGTCATAGTAGTAAGACCTCTGAGTAGATCAGGTAGCTCTCAACAGTAGCTTGGGGCACTTAAAGAGATGATTTTTTACTATTGTCGTCTAGCACCTCTAACATTTTTTAGTTGATCAAAATGAAAAGAGAGAAGCAGCGTGCATTACATTTTATCTGCAGCTATTCCCCAGTGAATATGTCTGGCCAGTTGATGTATCTCAAAAACATGGCACTAATGACTTGTCCTGAGGCAAAAGATTTGTAAGAAAATCCGCCTTTCTGGGCCTGGAGATCACCTCCTCACCTGGGAAGCAGTCCTAAGGAAACAAAACTAACCTGTATGTACAGAAGCAGGGACAGCAGAGAGGAAACTTTACGTGGAGATTTCCCTATCATAGCATGTCTGCCATCTCCATTTGCACAAGCAGCTTGTTAAGCTCCTACTTTAACATTAGGGAATATGCCTCCAGCAGATTGTATGGCAGGATGTCATGGGGACTTTATTTTGTGGGTATAGGCAAAACTAGCAATAAAAACTTCTTTTTAGAAGTTAAGCCTGTAATCCTTGATTACTTGGCCAGGAAAATGACACTTAATCCATTGCTGCGATTAGGAAATACGTCTCTGCTCTGGTTTTTGTTTTCTTCTAAGGCAACAAGAACAAGAGCATTAAGAATACTTGTCAGTTTCCTTCCCTGCCAAAACAGTGATACCTAAGACAACCCCCAGAGTGTTTTGCCAAATTATTTACATAGTTTATAAGCTCTCAATAGCCATAGTATTCTTGAGGCTATAATTTTTTAAGATTAGTTCTTGTGTTCATTTAGCACCCAAATATATCATGTGGATTTGACATTGTCTCCGCTTGCAGTAAGTTCTATCTTCCAAAGCGATTTTTTTCAGTCATGCACAAAGTTGACACATCTCACTTGAAAAGCAGATACAAATTTACTGTAATACTCTTTTACTGGAATTTCTGAAAATGAAAGATTATATGTATTAATTATACTAATATCTAGACTGCATTTGGGGTATAAAACTTACGTGTAGAAGGGTCTAACTTCAGGATTAGGGCCACCTACAGAAGCATCAGAATCTGTGTGCAGAGAAATGGTTTGATGAAGTGTCTAACTCAGGCCCTTTAAATAACCTTAATGTAAGGCTCTTTTTCATTGTATGTTAAAGATTAAAATAGTAATTTGTGATGTCTTTGAAATTTTTCTTCCAAATTTTTCCTCTGTTAAAATCACATTACTTTTAATCTGTTATTTAGAAAGATTAACTAAATTAAAGATGTTACAATCTGATTAGAGTATTCTGGGCTGCTTCAGTTAATGATCCATTTTGAATCATGACGCATGCACAAAGAGATAAATTTCTATATTAAAGCCATATAAAACTGTATAAAAACTAAACTTGAATAGGAAGCTTACAGCTAAAGTACTTTAATGTCAGTGGAGGTAAAGAGCAGGGCTTATTGTTTCAATAAACAATAGTTACCCTCTAGATACTCCACAGTATTTTTTTAATGTAGATTTATATATACATGCACAGTCCCCAGTTTACAAATTAAAATATTTTTGATGAAGCATGGTGAATATATCACTTTTACTCTATGTTACATTATTTTACAATGGCTTAGGGCAGGGTTGGATAGAAAGTTATATATTTTAGGAATTACATGATACAGCATAAGCTTTAATTGCACATTTTTTCAATCCCAAGAGCTCCTTCAAGGTTGTTGGTTTTGTGGGTTTTTTTTTTCTCCTATCTGTGATTATGTCTACAGATACTGCTGGGGTGCAGCCGAGCTCTCCAGAGAATTATCGTGGAGCCTATAAAGAAACATCAGGCAACATTTTAATAGCATTCTAAATAATGCCTATAGCTTGTTTGTAATGTTGAAAGTGTTTTAGGTCTGTGGCCCTAAAAACTTGCTACAGAACTAACTATATATTTTAGCCTTTATTGCTGGAGCTATTGCTGCTGTTAGGTTACTGTATTTTTAATGTCAGGTGTAAAGTATTTTCAGCTCTTCTGAGAAACCTCTTATATTTTTACCCCTCCTCATAACTTTGATCTCCGATTAAAATTAAATGATATTATTAATTGTTTTCTGAAGTTCTTGCTGCCTCATGGTTGTTTCTCAGAGCATCAAAGGCTAGAATGAAATTGATATTCTTATAACTTAATTAAAATGTTGTTTTATGGCAGAATACAGAGCATAACCTTCATGATCGCACTGTGCATATGAAATAACTCATTATCAAACTGCAGAAAAAATCTGCACACACATTTAAATAAAATTAAGAGATTCAAGCCAGACGGAACTTCAGAGTTGAATTTCCAACTTCTCTTTAGTCCGTTTATGTGTTTGCTCAAGTTTCCTGTTATTTGATGACTTTTTTAATATTTTACTTTGTCTGTTTCAGAGGAAAATATTCACAGTATTCCAAGGCACCTGATGACTATGCTTCATCTCATCCCAGGCTGAAATCCAGTCAAGTAAATCCCTGTATCCAGGCAGAGGACATGGAAGTTGTTATGCTTTTATATAGATTATAAAGATTTAAATACAGTTTACATCTCCTAAGTAGGAGAAAGTTCCATTATTGGGAACATAACGTTCCTGCATTTTTGTACAAGTTAGCTGAGTTTTTATAGAACCCGTAAATTAACTATTATGTTTTCAGTGCAAAAGATTGACTGTAATGAGTGCGTGCCACATCCAGTCATTTGCATGTGGCTCACTCTACACGCATTGAGACTTAATCTATTTCAAGAGAAGTCTGACTGGGTGCATAATGAATTACAGCTTTTGCATGGAGAGCCAGGATTTCCCTGCAGCTCTGTTTGCTGGTGAGACAACTGAATCTCCCAGAAGAAGACTTATGTGTTTGCACTGATACATTTGCACTTGCACAGTGCTTTGAACATGGGAGGCAGTGATTCTATTGCTGGGGCACTTGACATCTTGATATGAGTACACAGGGCAACTTCATTATTTTGCTAGTGTTTGCTAGTATTGGTGAGATTGTAGCTCTTTTGTTCTTTTTCATTTCTTTATGACTTATGCTAGTGAAAGGTTGCAGTTTTCAGCAAACTCAGAAACCTCTCCTATCTCCAAAGGGTGGCACTATCTGGGAGTTAGTTAGGTCCTGCTCTGGAGTGACAGCAACTGAGGAATTTGGTTGTAGCATCTGCTTTCATGCATGCCCTGAGTACTTAGTGTTTCTTGACTTTATTTCTGGCAGCTTTTTGTTTGTTTTTCCTTTGATATGCTCTGGATCTGCCCTGTAGGCAGACAATCCTACAATGTCCTGTCTTCAGGACAGGGAGGGACTGTGGTAAGTCCAGACTCTGAGATGAACTGTGCGCTACTTCCAGTAGGGATGACTTTGTCCACTTAGTTATATTTCATCTCTGAATGTTTGACAGTGACTTCTGGTCACCATTAAGATGCTCCAGGTTACCCTATGTTGAGCATCTGGCAAATGCTCAACATAATGCTTTATCATAAATAAAGGTTTTGGTATCATGTATTTTGATTTGGATCTTATTTGGGTTTAAATATTTTAAAGCTTCTGGTGCTACTTCTTTCAGGAAAGGTTTAAGTAGGAAAAGAGGAGGTGATGCTTTGGTACCTGTGTGTATGCATGTTCTGGTTTGTTTTACTGTGGTGCTGAAACTACCTATTCCTTTTAACTTAATTTTATACCAAAAAGTTTTCACTCAAGGTGAAACTACCTATCTTGCAAAGCACAATATGTGGCTTAAATAAATAAAAATAAAAGGAATAAATAAAAAATTAAAAAAAAATAAAAAGGAAACATGAAATTTAACTCATGTCTTTCTTGTGACCCCTTGTATTAATAATTTTTGTTGTTTTATGGTATGGTAAGTAATATACTTACACTAAAGAAGTGGTAGTTGATGTCAGGGTCTATGTTCTTTCTTTGTTCTCTGATAGTGGATTTCATGTATGAGGCTACTATTGGACAGTACTGCTCAATGGAATAGTTTCTATTTGAGGCACTTCTGCCTGTAGTTCAGATGAGTCTTTGGCAGTTTCAAATAGTGAAGCTTAACGGAAAACATTAAAGGTGAAGTGTTATTTTTGGATACTTCTGTCTGAAAGAAAATGAAGACAAGTAAATAATAATGAGGGAACTACTGTAAAGAAGGAACAGCAGTAATGATTGACTGCAAAAAAACTGTCTGCAAGTCTAGTTTCTTTGAGTCGGGGAAAAACTAATCCAGGAGATATCTGAAACTGCGAATAACAAACGCAGAAATGGTAAATTTATATGATGTTCAAGCTGATTGTATCACATGGCTGCTTTCTTGTGTCTTTGTGTTTTAGAGAGGAGGAGGATGGGAAGGCTGGAATTTAATTTGCAAGCTACAAAGCTGGAAAGTGCAGAGATCAGAGCCAATTAAAATAAGAATTTCTTTTTGATAAATTTGCTCTTATTCAATTGGTTTTCATGAAAAATGGAAATAGCTGTAGGCACAAAGTAGCCAGAACACTTTGTTTTATGGAAATGAGCTTTTACCATGTTTTTATTGACCAAATGAAAGTGTAAATGAATTTATTAGAGTGGCACAAGAGCTTATGTTCCAGAGCAGCAGTGCTTGCAGAGTGGTAGATGCAGCTTCTCTGGGGAAGTCCTTTCCACGTTCTCCTGTTACTTTTTTGTGATTAAGGAATAGCTTGTGTGAAGTGGGCTTCAGACTGCTTGCTGATGCAGTCTTATATGTATTGTAACATCTACTTGAGCTCTAGTGCAACATGTTCACCACTGTTGGGAGCCCCCGGTTCCTCAAAAATCAGGCATAGCAAAGCTTTGGTCACTGTTACCGTCTGTGTCTCACCAGATAGAAAAGGTCTCCTCGTTTTCCTCTTTTTCTCAGTCACATGTGTTAGGATATGTTTTTACACTGACTAGAATGTGGCTTTCCAGCATATCCAGCTCGTCCAGGACTGTTGTTTCTTCCGCTGAATAGATGTGCTATAATGTGTTCTTCTTTCCTAATAAATTAGCTAGTGTGACCAGGCCCTCGAGTGCTTGACCTGAGCAGATCCAATTACCTTTTTTTCTTTTCATCGAATCATAATATTTGGAAAGACCTTTAAGATCCTCAAGTCCAATCATAAGTCCTTCAACACCATGACTGTTAAACCATGTCCTTAAGTGGCTCATCTACATGTTTCCTGAACACTGCCAGGGACAGTGATGCCACCTCTTCCCTGGGCAGCCTGTTCCAAGGCTTCACTCGTCTCTCCATGTAGAAATTCTTCCTAATGTCTAAACTGAACCTCTCCTGGCACAACATGAGGTCATTTCCTCTTGTCCTATCCATAATCATTCTATGATACAACACCCATTGCTCTTCTTTGACACACTCCAGCACCTCAATGCCTTTCTTGTAGTGAGGGGCCCAAAACCGAACACTGTATTCAAGGCTTGGCCTCACCAGCCCTGAGTACAGGAGGACGGTCACCTCTCTGGTCCTGCTGGCTGCACTAATCCTGACACAAGCCAGGAGGCCGTTGGCCTCCTTGGCTACCTGGGCCCTGCTGGCTCATGTCCAACTGCCTGTTGACCCCAGATCCTTCTCTGCCACGCAGCTCTGCAGCCACTGTGCCCCAGGCCTGTGGTGTTGCATGGGGTGGTTGTGACTTTGACTTGTTCTGTCCTGGAAGAAAGAGTTGTTGACCACTAGCCCATCCTAGGTAAGTGTTAAACAATATTATTGATAGTAAAATATTAAAAGCATTTGTATTATTCTCTCTGTGTGCTAGACTTTCACACATGTTACCCTATTTCAGGTTTTCTCATGTCACCAGGTGTAAATGCAAGTAATAGCCTCTAATGATTTTTCTGCTATTTTACATTTATTTGTTTTAATTTACATTCCACAGAGGACTACAGCCAGCATCAACAAAATATGCTATATAAATAGGTATCACTGAAAGCTAAAAATTGGCATAAAATTAGCTGAACATTTCTTGGAGAGCAAATGGAATAGTTAAAATTTTATGACATTTGCTGTTGATTAATTATGCTTCGCTTAATAAATAAATTTAGCTAATTATGGTATATGGCATGTCCTATGTCCTTATTTACCAGTTTTATAATCAAAAAGACTAGAAACCCCTGCAATGCAACTGATAATTGAACTTTACCATTTTGAATTTATTACAAACACCATTAAAAATAGAAATATAAGTGCTACAAGTTAATGAGGTTTTAGTGAAAGGCATGTTACCATTCAAATAGATGAGACAGCAATTTAAACCCAAAGGAGCTAAACAGCACTTTATTATTATTGTGTAGGGTGCTCTTCTCCTCTAAACCCTTGCAGAAAGACTCGTCCGTGAATGCATGGAAGGTGAAAGGTTTTCTTCAGCTCTTGAAAAGCACTGTGGAATAGCAAGATCACAACAACAGTAAATGTTCTGGGCATGCTCCCTGCTCTGATTTTCCTTGGATGTGGCAAGTGTTTGGGAATAAGAAATGGCAAGTGAATGTGGCAAGTCTGTTCACTTTTGTACTGGGCTAACAAAGTCAACAATTTCATTACAGATGGAGCCAAAATCTCAGCCAAGAGGTACAATTCAAAGAATAAATAAAGTTTTGATAGTTTTTTTCCCCTTTGTTTTCAGTTATTCATTGTACCTGGATTTTGAGTCTTCATTTAACTGGCCCAGGCATTCTCTCCAGAGAGTTTAGTAGCGCAACCTGTTTTAATAAAAAGAAAAAACAAATAGATGAAGGGCAAGAAGAGCATCAGTCTTTAAAATGAAATTCCTGAAGTCTGTTTGCTCTGAAGTCTGTTCAGGGAATCTTTATTTTGTCAATAATATAAACATGCTATTCGTGCTTTTAAATAAAATTGCACATTTTTTAAAGTCTTCTTTTACTTCAAAAGCAGGTTTACTATAATACTGTCAGATGGTTTTCCAGCAGAGTTGTGCTATGTAACTTACTCTGAGCATAGTAGATCTGATAGCACTAGTGTTTGAGCTGAGAGCTGCCTCGCCATTTGCAATATCTGAACTAAAGTCAAGATATTTCATTATGGGAAGGGGTACAACACAGTTACTTTTTTAAAATAGTCCCCTGTGGTGTTATATTATGTTATATTTATATATGGTGTTATATGTTATATTATGTTTGCCCACAGCAGCTGTGAATCCCTTGGTACCTTCCTTAGGCAGATCAGGCAATTCAGCAGCAAGTCGAGGCTTAGCTGCTTCCAGCCTAATCTCTGACACCAGAAGTGCAGGACAAGATTTTTAGAACACTAAACTTTCTGAGCCTTTTGGGGCAAGTTTCTTTTACAAGCAAAATCTTCTATTGCATGTCTTGCTTAGGGTAGTTCAAAAACTGTATTTTTTCCCTCTATTTCTTGTCTGAAATTGGAAAAGGTAAGTCTTTTTATAGTTATGTCAAAGTGCCTGTCACGCAGGGTTGGGGCTGGAGACTTTTGCCCACAGGAATTTAGAATCTAAGAATAACCAAAGAGACAACTGGGGGATATAATCCGAAAAAGAGGAGTAACAGGAGGAAATAATGCTGGAAAATAGTCACCTAGCCATCCAAGTGAGAGGTGGCAACAGGCAAAAGCAAATGATGAAGCACTGAGAAAAATGAAGGCAAGCAGAAAACGATGCACATGTGTGACTGCAAGCTGTGATAGTTTCAAATCCTCTTAACTTTTATTCTTTGAAAGAATAATGTTGTAGAACATTAGGGTTAAAGCATCCATCGTACATGCATAATGTTACAGTATTATTTCAGAAAAGTTGCATTTTAACCTGGTACAGTGTTTTCTGTTCTTTTTAAATTGTGGTAACTGCAGAATCCAAACGATATATTTAAAGGTCGAAGCCTTCTGAGAATTCTTCTGATTCTCTCTTTCCTTTTGTGTGTCAGCTTGCTGAAATTTTCTCCCTCAGTGGCTACTGCTATGCTTAATTAGGAAGCAGATTGTAAGAGAAGCTGCTTCTTCACCAACTGTGACCAGCAGGTATTGACAAGAAAACTATGTAAACTCTACAAATGACTGCTGGTGTGCTTAAAGAAGCAGAAAAATATGTTCACCCTGATGTCCCTGGGGTGTTGAGCTTTGTATGTTAGACAGCAGCTTTTACAGGAGATGTGAGAACAGTGCTTGTGAGCCTGCAAAAATCTATAGATAATGCTCCAGCTGTTTAGAGAGAGGGAGGGGGAAAGCACGCAGGAAAAAGCACTATCCATTTATTGCTACAGTGTTGTCAATATTTAATTCTGTAGAATTTTTTCCTTTTTCCTAATGGATACAAAAGAAAAAATTGGTGTTCATTTTTCCAGGTTTCCAAAGACTTTTTGATCCAGTGGTTTGGAGCATTTTTCTTCCAGATATCAGTACTAAAGCCTTACAGCAGTCATTTTCTTGTAACAGCGAGGTTCTTCTCTCTCTGCCACCATGAAGATTTTAATTGGTCTGCTAAAAGGTCCTTGTGAGCTGCTAAAAAAAGTATGGTAAAGGCTGATTTAATGTGCATTAAATTCTGGAAAGAATTGTTGCCTTTGCAAACAAAATTGTGCCATTTGTTATGTTGCTAGCACAGAATTCTATGTCTTATTTACAGGCACAAGCAACTCAAATCCCCAAATCATGCTCACAAATAAACTTTTATATTGACCCTTCAATGAAGTTAGGTTACAGACAAGTTCAAGGAGTCATAATTTGTGAAGATGTTAATTTGTATATCATCGGATCCTATAACTTTAGTGGATGTAGTAGCCCTGCAAATCCTTCACACGACTAATTCAAACTAAGAAAAAGACCAGGGGATGCATGTGTATATGTATAGATGAAAACGTCTCAATATTTCTTTATAACAATTTCATGAGAGTAAGAATCAAATAGCTCTTTAGCACAAAGAAATGACACTGTAGGTGGAGAGTGCAATATATTTGTACCTTAAAAATGGTATTTTCTCTAAATTATTAATTTAATTTCATTTGTGATTAGTTATGCAAGATTGCTCTATGTAAAATTCAGAAGCAACGTGCATTTCATGTACTTATTCATAGAGGTATTCAGATGCCTGAGTATTACCTGTATTAATTCAAAAGTGCCTTGTTAAATTAAAGCTGACAAAGAATCTTGCAGGCCAATGTCAATACCATCTTTCTGCAACACTGATTTATGAGTATGTGCAATTTGTAAAAATGGGTTTTTTTGCAGATCACCTATGGAAGCTGTGGAATTTCCTTCAGTAGAGTTTTTTAAAAATCAGGTTATACCAATATCTGTCAGGAATGATGACAATATTGTTGATCCTGCCTGGGGGTAGAGGCACAGAATAGATGACCTCTGGAGGTCACTTCTAGACCTATTTTCTATGATTTCTGCATTGTGATGCCACATACTGCACCTATGTATTTAAAAATTTTCCAGACACGAAAAGTTTATTTGTATTACTTTATCCAATCTTTATTTCTTGCCCTTTTGTGATTCAAGTAGATAACTAGAAAGGAGACTAGTTCCTAATTAATTATAGAAACTTGAAATGTGATTTAGTTGCACATATATTTTAAGATCTACCCCTAGACTGAAAGAATAGAGTGGACTGGAGAGATGAAAGGGAAACAGCATAGCTCAAAACTTGAAAGTTTACTGAATCAACCCTTCACGTTTTGGATTATGGGACCCACACTGATTTTACTGATTTATGTTTTTTTAAAGACAGTATTAATATTTTCATGATTTAAATATATGCTTACTGGTAAGTGGTGGAGGACGCATTTTAAAGTTATTGTGTAATCATGGACTGTAAGTCTTTAGGTTTTTGCAACTGACCCATTTTTAGAAATTTTTGCAACACTTGCAAATGCGGAATAGAAACAGGTCTTCCATTTATAGCACACTCATTAAAAATGAAGTAACAATTTAGTAAAAGGATAGTTAAGAGGTCAATGAAAGTCCCTGCAGTATGGGATCTGAAGCATTTCTTTTTATTTGTTATACTGCATATTATTTTCCTTTAGAATAAATAAAGCTCTAGGAATATGCAGGTGGCATATTCATTACCTCAGATATATACCTGCATGATTAATTTTATGATAATGAGTATAAATACTAAAATAATAAATCTACTGATTATGGTAAACATATGGAATTATTCACTTACAAAGTAATAGGAGCTAAAATATTTTCTCTTGAATTGAAAAGTCATTAACATACAATTCAAAAAGCATCAAGTAATTTTATATGCTTCTGATCTTAGATATTTGACTTGGTAATTCTCAGGTAAGATATGATCTGGCTGCCCTTCTATTGATAAGGGCTGGATTTGC
>JAUBOD010000059.1:3154358-3165317 GCA_032353885.1 Nothura maculosa
GCAGATAATGGGTAGTGCTCTCAAATGCAAAGCAAGCTGCATCCCACTCCATGGTTGCCAGACAGCTCATGTTTATGTGAGTGAAGTGAGTAAATGGGCAAGTGTTCATATGGCAGAAAGATTTAAAAAAGAAAGAAAAGAAAACAGTGATAACTGACATCTCTATAAAAAATACCTAAAGGGCATCATGAAAAGAGTTTCAGTGGGCTTTAATTTCCTTTAATTTAGGAGAAAAAATTGTTTAAAAGCAAATTTTGAGTCTTGAAATCCAACTGAAATACTACAGTTTTAGTGTCTTAAATGAGATATTACTACTCCAAAATTATAAAATCAGTAGAACTGTAGTTCTGTTGTGACTTGCTCACATCCTCCTCTTTCTTGAAAGAAAACTTTTTCCTAGCAAATACTTCCTTTTTTTTTAACCCACTCATGGTAAAACTGCTGGGTTTTACAGTATTTATCACATAAAAAATACAAAGATTGTGGAGGGCAATAGCTTGGTCTTACATTTCTTTGCTGAGCAGAAAATGAAACAGGCTTCTGAAATAATTTTATGGTCACAGAAAATGGATACCTGATGAATCCTTGAGTCTTGTGCATCCCAGAGGGAGCAGGGCTGCTTCCTCCACCCAGACAGGTGCCTGCCACATCTCTATCGATCTCTATGGATCTGGGAATAGTGGTTTCCCCCTTCCACCAAGTGAGGATTTATGTGCCAGCCTGAGATGGCCTTTTTCCAGTTTCTGGATATACATATGTGTGGTTAGAGCTTTTGCCCACCTGCATTATCAGCCGTACAGATTTTTGCCAAAATGCCATACATATTAGTAACAGCAAAATAGCCTTGGATAGCCCCATTTCATTTCATTTCTTTAGGCATTTGGTCCTCTATTACATCTGTCCAAAGCCCTGGCTGTCACAGATGGCAATTAGTCTACACAGGCACAACTAGAGCCACCCAGGAAAACGGGGATAAAGCACCTTAATCCAGCTTTCTGTATCTGCTAGCTATAATGAGCAGACAGGGCAGAAGTGCATTTTATCTTGTTAAGTTCCTTTTTAGCAAATAAGCACGGGCTCAGTTGCCCACGCTTTGTAACTTCCTATCCTGATCACCAGAGTACCATGATCAAAGGGAACAAGATAATATTACCCCACTTGGTAACACTAAAGCTCAGAAGTTCACCGACACATCTTCACCGACAGTCAACTACTGTCTTTGATTTTCTTCTATTTCTATAAATTGTTATCTGTGTTTTTTCATTATTTAATGAAATCTGGATTTTCTCATTCACAGAATGAGTGATTCTGACTTTAAATTGAGCCACCCTCATCTCAGAAAAGTAAAAAGTGAAGCATATGTCTCTCCTGTGGCTTCAAAAATAAACATATTTTCTCTGTGTCGTGGTAGTATCTCAGGGAATTAGAATACAAACTTACAAATTAAGACAAAAACATTATACACAGTAGTTCGGGTGGGTGTTTTTTTTTTGAGGACAGGAAGAATAATCATCTTCAATTAAAAAAGAAATAGCTTATCCTTAACAAAAGCTTAAAGTCATGTCCTCAGCTAACAACAAGTGGCACCGATTTCAGTCAGCTGCAGTGACTGCAGTAAACTGCACTAATTTGTAGCTGAGGATGCAGTCCCAAACCTATGTATATGTTGAGAATATTAGTACACTGATGGTTGACGAGTCAAATAAAATAACTGTACTTTTTGAAACATACTCCATCATTTAATAAACAAATTAAACATGTTATAATAATAGCAATTCAGAAAATATTTCTCTTTCAGTTTGATTTTGTTATAAAAATATTAGCCAGTGAGCTAGTGAACAACAGGCAGTAAACTATATTCTCTAACTTTATATACAAATGAATATATTTACTGCAAGGAGAGAAGGGGAAAAAACTCCTTTATTTGCATTGCTGGCCTCATTCTGTCAACATATCACCCAGCTTGCTGGATACATGGAGAGATGCATCCTGGCGATTGCTGGGGAGGGATCTGTATTTCCTGCTGTCTGGTTCAACTTATTAAGCATAGCATGATCCTTCTAGCACATCTAAAATAAATTAATATTGGATTAATTCAATTCAAAAAGATGCCAGGAAAACATAGTGCAGATTCATTCACCACAAAATTGAGACCAATCCACTTAAAAAAAGAATAGCATATTAATTATGTTTACATGTATAATTGCCTAAAGCTGAGCCAAATGAGAGAACATATGCAAACACTTTCCAGCATGCCTTCAATGCTGATTAAGCGACCAGTTCATAATACATATAAATGCCATATTTTTAACACTAACCATCACACAAAAAAGTTATTTTATTTTACTTTAGAAAGCATCTTAGCTGAATTATCAAAATGTGGCTTTTAATGTTGCCGTTTGTATGTTATGTTCATTGGCCACTTCTTTTTGTTTACTGATGCTTACTTAGATGTTTTTTAAAATACCAAAAATCAAAGAATGACAACATATTAGTGCTTTTGTAAGTGCTAAGAAGTTTAGCAAGAACAACTACCCAATTTACATAATTGACTTAAAACATAGGACTGCTGGATAATTTTCATAAGGATATATCTAAACAATCTGTACATTGTGAAGAATAAAAACAATAAAAATTCTGAACAAATATTTTAGCCATCACAGTACCTTATTAATAAATTGATTAAAATGTATAAGACAAATGGAGAGTGATAACAGCCAGACAAAACTCCTAACTACTGTAAGAGTCACTATCTTGAGCTAAGCCTGCAGCTCAGACCCGTTGGCTTGGGGACACCACAGGCTGATGTTTTCTGCACACTACCTGTGTCTGCAGGGGGATTTGGACACAGCTGTATCCCGCTCAGACTAAGTAAACCTGCCAGAATCTCACTGTGTTTAAGGATAAATGCAGAGCGATTCCTCTTGCAGTAATGATGTGCAGATGAAATGCAGCTGGAGCCACAAAGACACCTTTAGAGAAGGGAGTCTTACCATGTTTAGTAGCTTGGCCTTTGCATGGTTTACAAGAAAAGAACATGTAAATCTTATTTGTCCGAAGCATTTAATATCTGATAATTAAAAATAAGCAATAAGCAGACACAATTGCCTCTCAAATTTTTCACAAACTCTGGGAAGGAGACTGTTAAAGTCACATAAAGAATTTTCAGAAGCAGTGTCCAGAGCAAAGGGTGCTGACCCTTCAGTACAAATTAAATGACCTCAGGAATCTTCCTAAGCCTCCTACATTAAAGCATATCTACCAACTGGGAAATAATTTCTAAAACTGCTTTTGTACAAAGTTCTCTGGTTGTTGATGTAAGGTGTATTTTAAAATTTGCTAAGTTTTTGCCATGTCTGAGCTCTAGAAGGAAAGCTTTCCACACAGCCAGCACTCCAGAGGAAGATACTATCCAATCTCAGCTTATTCCTTTGCAGAAAGCCCTCAGGCCCAAAAGCTCTTCCCCTCCTAACTGTCAAGACAGAGATGAAATACAAGGCATCAGAAGCTCAAAAATGCACTTGGGAGGCAATCCTCTTGGGACTTCAAATATTAACATGAAAAATCTTCAACCCCATCTCTTGGCTACCAGGCAGCTGAGACCAAGAGCAGAAGGCGGTGGACAGTCAGGCCCAGCCCTGCTTAATCTCTGCTTGCAACAACCGCACGCAGCTGCACAGCGAACCCGCTGCAGGCAGCGGATCATTTATGCAGCTTGCCCAGTGTACAGCATACATTACTCTAACCTGACAGCCGTTTCACAGAGATATGCATCCTGATTATCAACAGGGAATTCAAGCGGAGCTCGATCTCATTTTCATTGCAATAAAGTTACAGTGGCTTCAAATCCTCCTGTTGCAGCCTCTGGTTAATTATAGCAGGTAGACCATGCAACCTGCTGGCCTGCAGGAACGGGACTGCATCGCAATTCAGACGGCCTAGGGAAAAAACACTTTCTGCAGCCCTCCTGCCTGACCATCTCACAATAAGCTAATTCTGCAGGGATTCTGTGTGAGCTAAATCTCTTTTCATCATCTATTTCAGTCGTGTAAATGGAAAAGTATTGTATGGCTCCTTTAGTGGCACCTGCATATAGACACTGTAATGATAACCCAGGCCACCTTGTTCTCAAACTCGTGAGAAGTCAGATTGTGGCTACAGATGAGACAGGAGCCAAACCAGATCCTTGGGAATCACAATGCCACGCAAATAGAGGCAAGAAAATAACTAGGCTGGAAGGTATCCTGGCACCATCTGCCATCCCAGGTGGCTTATAAAAATAAGCCAGTCCTAAAGAACTGTAAGATTGAAAGGAGAAATCACAAGTTTCTTTAAACTATTCAGTTTGATTTTACCTTCTGCTTTGCTTTTAAGCCTTCAGACTGTTCCAGGGTCATATATCCATGCTTTTTTCCCGCAACCTGAAAAGATATGCATTTCTTTTAATTAAAAAATAATAAGCCAACACACTTGTACTCATATTCACAAATTTCCAATAGATTAAACTTTGAGGGAGAAAAGAATTGCCTTGAGACTTGTACTTCAAACATGGGAGCTGGCAAAGCCGGGGAGATATTCATCACACACCTCCTCTCTCTACCTAATTAGTTGGGGAACTAGCTGGATCTGCAGTATCAGAGAGGAGATAATGCAGAAAAGGTGATAAAGTAAACAGCTATAAATCACCGGAGCCAAGCTCTGCTCATCAGGTCCTACGAGAATTTTATACTAGATGGCACGATCCAAACCCAAATTCTTCTGCTAATTTAATGCGAGTTTGGTTCCTGTTAGGACTTTGTAACACTTCATTCTAATTTTGTGTATACTCACTTTTTTATTCTAGGGGCTATCTCCTTTTGCTGATTACAGGAAAATATTTAATGATTATATCCTTTTTTTTCTTAGAATTAGAACCACTGCTTTTCACAAGTTTTGTGCAACAAAGTTTAATTGGAAAACTCCAGATTTTCAATCTCTGTCCTATATTGCTCTTTGACAGCAGGATTACATTTTGCTTTTACCCAGCTATAAAGTTTTTTTTGAATATTTGTGCAGGAAAGATTACAGCTATAGACACACTTCAATATGATCAGGATTAGAATGAAGTACAAATTACATAATTTAATGAAGGTATTAAATCTACAGCCAATTTAGGTGTATTTTCTTGATAGATTATGTCAAGTTAATGTTTGTTGTAGAGGGGAATGACATTAACTTTGTATTTATAAATGATGATTAGGAATTAAAAAAAAAATCAATTTATACACAGAAACATTATTTTTCAAAGTGCTGAGAGGTAACAATGTGATGACAATATTTTAGTTTATCCTGAATCAAATACCATGGCACTTTGTAAAGGAATTACTACTCGAGATTTCCTTCTATTCTTCAGAAAGCAGCAGAGCATGCCAGGAGATTCTAATCTCTCCTCCATCCAATTCACATATATTTCAGCCTTTCCATACCACAGTCATCGTGACCAAATCACTGAGGAGAAACAAGTCTGTTTCTAATCCTTTTGTAGAGAAGAAGGTGCATTTTTTTATTCAAAGTTTCAGGGTTAGAGACAAGCTATTAGTTTATTCTGACTTCCTTCAGCATCAGTTCTATTGGATGCATGTTTAACTAGGGAAAATTTTAAGCATAGTTGGGACAATTTCTTTATGTGATGATGCTGTAGAATAATAATAAAACACCTAGATTGCAGACAGTCTTTATTGGTGTTAAACACTGTTAGCATCTCTTATGTATGTGATTTGGCACCAGTAAATTCATAGTCACCAAGACTGTACTATTCCCTAAGCAGCTATCTAAAATGTGAAGGCAGAGATAATCTTTCCCTAGTGTAGTGAGTATTTAGGTGCAATCTTCTGACAATTTCCTTAACAAAGAGGAACAGAAGATAAATTCTCTTACCAATTTTTTAGCTGCAACGGATCCTTGTCTTTCTGTAATAGGAAAAGAAAAATCAAACTGCAAGGAAGGTTTGAGAAGAGCAGGAAGAAAAAGACGAAGTGTTTACTGCCAGGATAAGTATTCAACAGAGTATGATCAGAGCCATTGCAGATGATCGCATATAAACCATCATTAAAAGCATACCTATCTTATGTACAGTATATAAAATGTTTCCCCTACCTATAAAATTAAATCCTATTGTGTCATGGTGCATATTTACCTTGATACTGGGGAGGGCGGGGGTTCTTAGTGTTAGGTGGAGCATGTTAAATAGATCTTTATTTTAAAAAAGAAATAATGTGTTGAAGAGTAAAGCACACTGACATACTGTGCAAGACCACTAAACAGAAATATCAAGTGGATACTGTTTCCCTGATGCCTTGTATATGTTACATGGAATGTATTTAAATCCATCTTTTATTTTGAGACATCACAGATTACGGTATTAAAACAACATAGAGCAGTGCTGGAGGGGAAAAAAAATGACAGGATACTGTTGGTTTTAGAAATATTCTTTAGTATTTAGTATATTTAGTGTTCTTTCATTTACACTTACATTTGCATTTTCTATAAAGGGCTTCTAACCATCCAAAATAACATGAATGCAACAGCCAAACAAGTTAAATTAGATGCTGAACCAATGAAACATTTTCAGACAATCTAAATTCATAGTAGATGGTCTTGGATTTTCAAGATACGTTTTAGTTGTATGAGTTTTTCTTGACTCATAAGAATGACTAGTGGTGGTTTGAACTGATTGCTCAAATTACACTTTTCCCTGCCAATGCAATAGCTTCGCATTTTCTGTATAGTTCCTTCCTTGTACTTCTTGTAGAAAAGCAAAGCAGAGAAGAATTAGCATTCCAACATTAGTCTTATTCGAAGATGTCCTAGGTAACTATTTTCCCTTGCCCAATAATAAGTTTTAATTACAAGTATCCAATTTACTCCACTCTTCCTGTATCTAACTGTGTATTATCCTTCAGCATCAATTGTATGCAGAATTTTCTTGCTGTAAGAAAATGAACATTTTAGTTCATGAAAGAGTGCACTGCATTTTATAAATAAATATTGTTAGAATTGTTATTTCTATTGAAGAATTGTCCTAACTGGAGGCTCTGTAGCTTTTTCCATATACCTATTTAAAATGCAAATTTGCAAATGTCAAGGTCTCCATTTATCAAATGCTTCTTTAAATGTTCAAACTTTTCTTTTTCCCTCCCCAGAAGATTCCTGGGTATTCTTTCATTCAGATCACCTTTCAATTTTTAATTTACTTTATTAAAAATCTCAATAAATCATCATATTGCCAACTTCTCTGACTGGAATTCATTAACATATCAGAAGATAATTTATCAGTCACATCTCATATATTGCTTCTCATACATCAATTTGTCATTCTTCTGCTTTCATTCTCTTTTGTAAGAAGTAAAGAATTCTTATCTCATTTTAAATTTATATTAATCCAGGACATGTAAATTTTAACTACTTAAAGTCTTCTAAATGCTTAAATTGGTTGAGTTTGTACATACCTAACTTGTTAACTTTCCTTTTGGTAAATGAAAAATGTTTTACTCTACTGATGTTTCTGAAAGGGTTAAAATCAAAGATCCATCAAGCCTGGCAAAACCTTGCAGTAACTGTAGCACAACTAAGAACTTTGAACTTTAACAGTATTAGCTGTGTCAATAAAGCAAGACTCATGTTTTCCATGTGATCTTGAGCAAGTCACTTGGCTCTCCTGACTCCTCAGGTTTTGCTGTAGGACACACTGAGGGGGTTCAACGGTGTCACCTGAGCTGCAGTGCTCAGCCCGGCACAGGTGGGACCCCATGCTCAACAACTACCCCAACAACCTCCACACTTGTTTCTCCTGGTGGTCTGGGTGACAGAAAAGAGCTAGAGCAAAATGAGAGTCAATCTGGAGGCTCCAGATATTATCTGCAGGAATGAGGTATATTTTTCAAGATTCAGTTACTGGATACAAACTAATAGTAGATAGGAAAGAATTCCACAAGGATTAGCAACTGGAAAGTCACCAAGAGCCTTCTGTCTATCAGATATAATATTGCCTGAATTTTCAAAAACATAAAAAGTCAATTCTTGTATGCAATAATTTTAGGATTGTTCTAAAACAGTCCCATTGTGAAGCTTCTTTGTAACATAGAAAGGGGACTGATTCCATAAATGCCTGAGGAAACCCATCACTGAGGATAATAAAAGCCATATGACTAATTCCACTTTCACTAGAATGAGTATAAAAGAATTATGGAATGGAGACACCAAGTGGGAATACAAAAGGTTGTAGATAATATTTCTTTTTGGGCAGGACCATATATATAAGAAAGAGTTCTTAGCAGCTATGAGAACTGGTGAAAATGAAATTCACCTCATGTAGCTTCCAATGTTTGTATTAGAGTTACCTGCATGTCAGCTGGTTGTCTGGATTCCTTCAACAGGATTAATATCCAACAGGGGAACAAATATGCACTTTTAGAAAGCACTTCCTCTGACCTGTTTTAGACATCTATTTCAGATAAAATAGATTGTGCCCTAAAAAATATTTGTTTCTCTTCACTTAAATCTAGAAAAGAGCTCATAAGCTCATCTGCAGGTATTTACAGTGGAAGTATCTAAATTTGAATAGACAATCCACACTGCTGTCAGTGATGGCAACAGAAAAGTACTTATCTACAAACCTCAATAAAAAGAACCATATTCATCCCCACTCTAGCAACCAAGTTAGCTGTCGTGGCCATAAATAACACTAGGAACATAAACAAGTGGTCAGCTTTGGAAAATCTTCCCTTCCATTCATTTATCTCCTATATTTATATACCATTGTGCTATATTTACCATCTCCTATATTGATATACCATTGTGCTTTTGTTCTTGAAGCTGTATCTGATTTATCCAGTGATGTTCTATAAAGTACTCCCCAAAAAAATCTTCAAGTATTGTTTATAACAGACACACACACACAGAATTACTGATTAGAATCTGTTACTAAGTGATTTGTCTTAATAGTCTCCTGAAACCACAAGTGCCAATGAATGATTATACTCTGGGGTAAAGTCCCTTTGTCCATTTAATTTCACCGTAACTGCTTACTCCTTATTTTGAGATGAGTCAAAGATCCATGCAGCTCTTACTGGCTTCTTCTTACCTCAGTCAAATCCTTTGTAATTCTCCTCATTTACACTGAATTATCCTCTTTTTTCTTTTCCATCTCTTTTTTTCATTCCTACTTTAACACTGCCATATCTTTAACCATTCTCTTAACTCCTGCCTGGACTCTTTCAGCTTTATCTTCCTTAAGCAGCTGACAGACATGTACAGAAATACAAGTAACAATTCCACAGAGAGGGTTTCTCAGATTACTGGTGAACCTGTGCACTATTCATTCCTTGATCCTAAAATTACTGGGTTCTCCTATCAGTTTATAGGCTCTGTAAGTGTTCTTCCAGATTACAAATAATATCAAATAGAATTTGTGATAGTTCCAGACGACAACACAAAATTGCAACCTCTCATAAATATACTGTAGTCATTGTAGCAAAGCAACAGCCTGCCATGGGAAATGAGCCGCATCTTTGGGATCTAGGGGGTCATGTGGGAAAATGCTGTGAACTACGTGATAGAAAACGTGTGCCTATAAACCCCAGAGAAAGCATTCCTGCCAGTGCCAAGGCAAAAGCATTTTTTGCCTTAACCCTATAGTCTGATCCAAGAAAAAACTCCTAATGCTTCTTGTCCACTTCCATCTTACAGGTTCAAAATAGACTCTTTAAAAACTATTTGGTCATTTGCATGTCATTAGATTGTGTCAAGGTTAAAATTTTAGTAGATTTCTTGTAAAGCTGCTGCTAGGAAATAAAACTCCCTATTGAAGTGAAACTTCCACACCCACTTTTATGCTTTAGCCAGAGACATTCACTATTAGTGGCATAACTTTAACAATATCAGGCAAGTGATAAAAGTCCATTGTACATAAACAACATATCCAGGAATATCAATAGAGCTATTTTTGCAAAGAAGAGGAAATAAACTCACACCAGGCTGAGATCATGTGTATCAGTGCAAGAGTCCTCATGAACAACTGTTCTTTAAAACAGTTGCACAGCTACAAAACTCTGATTTTGATCTGTTCTTTATTCCAAAAGGGCATTAAGTATAGGAACATTAAACTTGCTTTTTAAAAAAAAAAAAAAAACCCAAAAACAAAACAAAAACAAACAAACAAAAAAAAAACACTATCAGAAATGTTTCCATGTTTACATCCATGCTAAATCTAAATATCAAAACCTGAAGACAGTAGCAAAATTACTAATTATTGTGGCTGTTTATGGAGAAGAAAATATATTTTCCTTTAGTTGACAAAATTTTCAGTGTTACAGGGGCAGCACAAGGATGACATCAAGTGGCTACTCAAGTCAATTGCTCCACATTTTCTGTACACTCTTGTGGTGTCTCCCTAGTGACCTAGTCCAAGTAAAAACAAATAGATCAACCAATGTGTAAGTTTAGTGTTTTTATAGTTTTTTACTTCAAGTCAGTCATGCTTCCTCAAGCCTCTCCTTAAAAATAAGCCTAGATACTTGACAAAACATGAAAGCAATCTGTTTTTTGTGTAATATCCCTCATTCAAGAAATCACTTATACATTCCTTTGGATTTAACTGGCTTGTTCAACTTTGTAATAACTGGCATAATTAAGCTTAGCTATTCACACATTTACTAGAGGAAGAAGAAAAATCATTTAAAACAAACATCCTTGAAGGATCTTCTGGCTATGTAAAGTTTATTATGAATAGTTGAAAGAAATTTCACAATTTAATGTTATAATCAAATCATGTGGCTTGTGAAAGAGAAGCTTATTTGGAACTGGAGTTTATATTAAACCTCACCTTTATCCCAAACTACTATTCCACATAATCACACTGATATGTTCTTGTTCAGGGAGAAGTACATGCAGTGACTCAGCCAGAAACAAAGGTGCATGCAA